>OMLF01027972.1:4068-24263 GCA_900302615.1 Holocentrus rufus
CTGGGGGGGTGGATGTACAAAGTGCGTGCCCTGTTCTATGTCTGTGCGTGTACGTGTGTGCACACAACTGGCACAATTGTTGCCTTTAACAGTACAGCATCTATCCAAAATTAGAGGTGGATTTGCTGAAGTTCCAGTTCCAAACAAAAGTCCTCGCCCTGAGGGCTGAGGATTCTGCTGAATATCTGTGTCACTGTTTTCAGAAATAGTTTGTGGAGTTTTCACTCCACAAACCAATACCCACGCAGTTGCATTGTGTTGGCGAGCCAGGAGACAGGAAAGATGGCGGCAGACTGGAAACTATCTTTTTTTGTTTTTTTTGTATTTTGGGTGAACTGTTCCTTTAACATGAATGCATCACATAGACACGCATTTCCAAGAACACTGGCAGTCTCTATTTAATGAGAAACCTGTAGGACTGTTTTATGGCACCAAGAGAGATCGCTTTAGGGCAAACAATGGGAAGAGATCTCTTCTTCCTGTGTTGAAGCTGAGGCTTTCTGAATTTCCTTTGCAGTGGCAAATGGGATGAGTAAAAAGGCCTTGGATAACATATTTATCCTCTTCTGTAAAAGCAAAAGTGAAAATACAATGCCAGGTACGGGAAAGGCAGAAAAGTAGTAATACTTTAGCAACAGGGAGGAACAGGGTTTATGGGAAATGTAGTCTGAGGTATAGAGCACTTGAAATATCATTTTGGTTGCTACATTAAAGCAGCAAAAAAGCATATCTGGCCTCATTTTTTTCTCCTTCTCCTTTTAGTGTACCACCAACCTACAATGTCATTTTGAATGAGTGTTACTATATTGACTTTTATGAGATCTGAATGAGATCTTAAATTGAAAGCAACAATACCATTCGTGTGAGATGAGGGGCTTCCGATTGTCTCATTCATGGTCTCATTTGTTTATGGTAATTATACTTAAATATCGTAATTAATCTAACAGTCATATATTGTTACACATAGCATTTTTAGACGTTCATCTGTCTACTGTATGTATGCATGTCTTTAAGGGGACAGCTGTGTCTCCCACTTATGACTCCCTCCCTGCATGCCTCCTCCTCTGACTGCCCTCTGTGCTGTGACAGATGTATGCAGATTTTTGCAGCTGCGCTCTCACCTGTTGGGTGAGAGTTAATGGGACGTGAGGTTTCACCAGCCGACCGGCTAAAACAGGGGCCTTTAGAGAGCAGCCACAGCCAGCTGGGTGGCTCCGATGCACAAAGGAGGAGATACATTACCGACATGCTGCTTGACACACTGACCTGATTCTATCGCCTAAACAAAACAGTGCATTACCTCCAGGAATATGTAATCCCTGGTAACCCTTTATGATTAGAGGGCAGGCTCAAAAGACTCTCTGTATACATCTCTTATCTCTTTGTGTTATGTATGTTTCCCATAATATATTTCATAAATGACCAAAATGCATGCAGTTATTACATATAGATTATTAAACATATGCCATTATAATGTTTTGTAATGATGACATACTTTAATTGTTAATTTGTAATTGACTTATTGCCCAGGCAGGAACCGAATGAATTTTTATTTATGTAATCAGTACTCATTCTTTTTTTTTACTGTGCATTTATATCATTGTTTATAACTAGATGAGATTTATGCTGATTCAGTTTTGCTGCAAATAGTCATTACTGTGCAGCTGGTAAGTTTCTCTGCATGTTACAAAGCAGCTAATGACAACCTTTGTTCTTCAAAACAACTTGCTCTGTCTGGCCCTGCTCTTTTTTTCTCTCTCTCTCTTTTTGCACCCTCTATTTGGAGTGCACACAGGTTCACACCCTTAGGCTACACGACTGTGGCATATGGGAGGCACACGGAGGAAAACTGTAAAGGAGAGCGGGAAAGAATGGGATGAAAAGAGGCAAACAAGGTGCAGGTATTACGGACAGCGCAGACAGAGAGAAAAAAGAGAAGAAAGAGGAAAGAGAAAAGGAACATGCAGGATAGCAAGAGATAAAAAGAAAAAGAAGAGAAGTGAGGACAGTGTTTGATGTGGTTTAGACAGCTCACTGCTGAGGGCATTGCACCCAGTGAACTCATGTTGCCTTGTTTTAAAGTCTGGCCGTCAGGTTCTTAAGTTTTATCATAAAGTGGACATCCACCACAAAGATTTTATGTTAACTGCAGCCTGGCCAGGATGCAAATAGAAAACCTGCAGTCCATAAGGTAATGTAAATATATTACACCCAGTGTGAGCATATGTCTACAAACCTTCGTCATGCACAAAACTTTTCTTCTGCAAGGCTACAGGCCATTGAATTTAGAGATGAAATGTTGCAGTTCAGGAAGTTTTGTAATGTCTGACCTTGAGACAAGATGACCTGAAATCAGGAGTAGGAGGTCCACAAATGGAAACACTGTCATAGTGACTTCTGAAAATGACTGAAAATTACTCTCCGCAAGTAAAGGCCCCTCCACCTCTTCCTGTGGCCTCTTTGCCCTTCCTCCTCCTCCACCTCCCTACTGCAACCTGTCTAGGAACATGAAAGAGAACCATTCTTCAGATCTTTACAGTTTGCCTTGTCTTTACAGATCACTTTAGAAGTCATAGTTGGAGCCGTTTTCTTCCTTGCAAGATATTTCCTTTACATGTGCATGCACATCCTTGATACTAGATATAGACCTAGATCACATGACAAAAAAGCTTTGTTTCCCCCTCCACATTACAACGCCAGACTATTGTTTTCATATTTACACACTCTGGAGAGTGTTTCTGGAAAATCTCTGTTTTGGGGTGTAAAATACCAGATCAGTGCAGATGGAAGGAAGGAAAAAAGGATGCATTTTTAAATTTTCTTGGCTTAGTGTCAACATAGCCTTAGGCCCTCAGCTGACACTCTTACAAACAGTGATTTACAATGAAGTGAGCGGGCAAAGCTTCAACATCTTGCTCAGGGTCAATTCAACAGGACATATGGCTGCACACTGGCTGTGACAGGGATCAAACTCATGACCTTTGTGTTACAAGACTCTCCAAGTGCTGGACCACTCTGCCACTTCCACAGACACGCACGCTCAGTACATGTGTGTGCGTGTGCCATACGGCCGTTTAGTCCGTGGTCAGGGGGACAATGTTAGGAACATCTGGAGGGTGCTAATCACCCAGTGGGCGTCACCCCTGAAATCCCCCCGGGCACACACACACACACACACACACACACACACACACACACACAAACACAAACCCGAAACCTGAAATCCCTCCAGAAATATGCTTTAATGAGCAATAATGCGACCACAATGGCAGTCCCATCTTCTGTATGTGTACTAATCCTGGCTTGTGTGTACGTCGGTGTGTGTGTGTGTGTGTGTGTGTGTGTGTGTGTACACCCTGAGCTGAGTACCCATATGCTGGCTTCTTTGAACTCATTAATCAAGGATTGGTGCAGAAAAAAACATGCAGGATTGAGCAGGATTATTGCAGGGTGGTTGCTAAAATGTATATTAATTTAGTGTAGTCTTTGCAAAAGACCTTATGTGTGTAAGGTCAAACAGATCACAGCCAGCATTGTAAGGGTGCTAAACTGAAAACAAAGAGGTGGGCTGTGGGAGCTGAGTGTGCATGTCAGCGTTGGCAGAGAGAAAGAGAGAGAGAAGCAGAGAGAGGGGTGTTGGCGACGGTGGAATAGGGGAGCAGAGTTAAAAGACGGACCAATAGGAAAGGGAATCTGGGGTTGATCCAGTGGAGTTGTGGGGCAGAACGGGGAGACGCTACACACTGCATACTATGAGGGAAATTCACATGCACAGGGCCTGTAAACTGCACAACAGACATACACACAAATGCATTAAAAATCAAAGATCATCCTATTGCCAGTTGCCCAGATTTGGGGTTTCCTTTAAAATCCCCCTAATTACATAAATAGCAAGCAGCTGGAATTAGACTGGGTCACATTATTGTTGAGATCAGGTTATAACGCACAAGTGTAGGATGGCTAAATCTGTCTCTGTGTATTGTTTCCTGGCTGGCTATATTTAGAGAGATTTTCCACCCTGTTGAAACGCTTCCAGAAGAAATTCCAACCTCAGCTGGTAGCTGGACGTCTTGGTGAAATGAAGGTCAGGTGTTGGTTTTGCCCAAGTCTTTTTCTGCCCAGTCATTATGACGTGAAACACCACGTCACCAACAATAATGGCTCTCAGTCTCCCCTTTCTCCTGACTCCTGTAATCTTAGCTATGATGAGGGAGACTTAGCCGCTCTGTAATAACAGCATTCTTACCTCTATTGTTTATTTCACTGGGTCTCTATTTTTAGAGCAGCAGCTTTTTTTAGCCGCCGTGACACAAATAGATCTAGCAAATCTAGCAAGTCTTTATTGTGCTTTGGGAAAGGCCAGTGATGTCAGTAGGTTGAATGGCAGTGTACGTAAACAGACTTTGGCAAGATGATTGTTTTCAGCTTATGGGGTATATTTGGAACCAGTGAAACCAATGAACCGATGTTTTTACCTCATAATATATCAGGCCTTTTGTTTTTCCTTATTTCAGAGAAAGAAAAACAAAAGGGGTTTTCTTCTGATTGGCAAATACACTACACATCTGTTATTATTGTCAGCCATCGTGAATCTGTCCTGCATTAGTGCATTAGCACACACTGCAGGCTACTTTTTGTCAAAGGTAATAAAGAGTAGAAAAGCCATATCAATCCACAAAACTCTTCTCTGCATGAGCTGGTTACTAGAACATTCAGTGCACCTTTTTTGGGTGAAAATGTTTTTCATATTTTCTGAAAATGCAACAATTAGAGAGACTTCTAGGCTGGCAACATCTGTGACATTTATGACCCATGCAAAGACAGAACATTTCACATTCTCATTTATCCATTTTGCCCAAGATGACGGTGGTGGTGTTTTGATCAAGAACGTGTTGCCCCGGCCATGAACCAAGTTATACAACAAACTATTTGACTTTTGCCATGTCAAATAACCCCGCCAAAAAGTGTACGAAGAGTGAGAAGCAGGACCTCTACAGCACCAGCTACTTTACATTTGCATTTCCTGGCAATATTAATCAATGTTCTGTTGATCTTGCACAAATATTCAGTTTTTGACCTTCTTTGTGTTTTTTAATCCTTGCCAGGGATTTGAGCGGAACACTTGCTGAGCCATGAGCGGCCTTTTTCAGCACCGCTCCGCTTCACATTCATGCAGTTGCACACTTTCACACCTGCGAGCTGCCCAGTACAACCACAGTCTTCTGCTCTTGGCTACTGAGATGTTCCACTGAGGCAGATTTTCCCTCCCAGTCCAGGAACATCGAAGAGAAACATACACATCTGTTGCAAATGGAGGAGAGGTGTAAAACTCTAAGGTCTTATGAGTGATCAATGCCTGGATACCTGTAGTGATGATTCAGTCTCATTCAGGCTGTTTTGATGCACCACAACTGGCCTTGTCTATTGCACATAAATCTCTTCCATGGATGTAAATTGGAAGTCAGGAAAAGGGTGAATTCAGGTCATATGTGATCACATTGTTTGTGTAATCTCTCCTCTCTCTCTCTCTCTCTCTCTGTGGCTGTGCAGAATGTCAGTGCTCAGAATAAGCACAGGAAGATCTATATGTGGAAACAGCTGATCAGCCAGGATTTGCAAACACTAGAGTGTTTAGAGCAGGGCATTTTCAGTGCAACTCGTGTTGCAACATGATTTCCCCCTCCAAAGAGCACAACTTTCAGAATGACACAGCTTTTCTGCCTTTTTTTTTTTTTCTTTCTCCAGGCGGCAAGAAAAGAGAAATGCAAAGCTTGTAGTTCTGAAAGCAGAGACACAGCTGCCAATTGTTGCACGCGCGCTGGTTTTGCACATAAAGAGACCGATCCACACAAAGCTAATGTAACAGCCATACATGTCTGTGCATGACCTCGTTAACAATGACGTTTAGAAAAAGGCCTGATTCTGATGTGAACAAAGAACCTTCATCTTTTCCTTTGTGTGGCAAGTTATGAAACAGCTGTGAATGCATGAGGTGAACAGGAGAGACTATAAGCATGAGATGTATGTTTTTCACCAGTTCACCATATTCTCCATAAATTATTTGAGGTTGACTATTTTGGGGTGTTTATTGGAAATTTTGCAGTACACCTCCAGGGAAACATTCAAATGCTTCCAGACACACACTTAATTTTAATCTGAGTTCCATTTTCCTCTAGTTTGGATGGATGACTGGTAAGTTATGGTGCAGCACATGAAATTCTTTTCTTTTTTTTCTTTTTTTTTTCTTGCTGGCAACAATCATGAGCATGGCTTCATGCAATCAAAAAGAACATATAGAAATGCAATCCATTACTTTTTTTCTGTGTAACAATATTGTGACAAATATGGCACCGTTCATCATGTCATGTATAGTCTGTCACATGAACAACTACATTAAGGTGCATGTCCCATTGCTTCCAGTGCTCCATGCAGCTGCTGTGGCTTGCCTTTGAACTACCTCAAAAGACAATTCATCAACTAAAAGCCCCTCTTCTCTCTAATTACAGTGTCTCTGTATTATAGGGCAGGGGCAGAATTCTTAGTATTCTACTTTGGCTATGCTTTTTAAGGGTTTAATGGTAGAATCAGAGCAACCTTGGAACTCGGGCTGTTCTTTCTGGTCTTGATTACCATAATGCTGATGTTTTCCTAAAACCCTGTTTTAAACTGTCTAATTGACAAAGAGCTTATTCTTATTTACAGCAAAGTCTGCAGGAGCAAGTGCAGAAGTAGGCAGGGTTTTGCATATGTACCCACTCACAGCTTCCATTGACCTTTCTGCAAATGGTTATGGCTTTTCTTCTCTTTCTGTGATAATCAGCTGAGGAACAGACAGTAGTTTTTGCTGCACTGTAAGCTGCAGGCTCGAGTTTTATCCACAATTTGGATAAACGTGCTGCAAAAGTGAAAACCGTCAAAGAGTGGAAAAACACTGGTGCCCGTCCATTCTGACATCCAATATGCTTACATGTGCCGTTTTGATTGTGACAGCTCAGGGTCTGCACAAAGAAAGACAAAAGCATTCTGACATCCCAGACTTCAGTGGATGTTTTTTGGCCACCATTCTCCACTTTCCCACCATTAACACAAAAGCGGAGATGTGGGTTAAGATATCTGGGCCAATATATAACTGTTCGACTGACCTCCTTCTGTGCTCCAGCAGGTCTACATTTGATACACGCGCTGATTTGACCTATATCCATGGATACAAAGGTGTGCATGTGTGTCACCCAAAATAGACAGAGACAGCGACGGAAGAGGCCGATCGATAGAAAGAGGAAAATAGAGCAATGCCTTGCATTTGTATACATCCGGAGCGTGCAAGATGAGTGCAGAGCGAAGAGGAAGGTAGAAACTGAGTCATGCATCTATATATTTACATATGAAAGCATGGTTTGAAATCATCGGGAAAGTAGAAGTGAATCTATAATGCAGGTCAAGCTATTTGTCAACCAGCTTTTGATGACAGACAAATGAAAAGTGAGGTGGAGGAGAAAGCTTATGCACATAGCATACATTTACACACATAGTCAATTATCCTCATACACACACAAACCACTTGTTTTTGTTTGAAACTGATGTATAGTTGCAGGATATTTGGATAGTGGCTAGTTCCTGCAGGCTGTGTGGATGCATGTATGTTTTTTGTGCATGTTATGTGTGTGTTTGCATGTGTTTGCGTGTGCATGTTGCGTGTGTGTGTGTGTGTGTGTGTGTGTGTGTGTGTCAGGGAGGGGAAAAGGAAGTGTTTCAGAGGGAAGTGGATTAACGGCAGGATACAACAGAGACACTCTAAACGACCATCTCATACGCTAGACTGGAAGTGAACAATACAGGTCTATATTAGAGAGAGAGAGAGACATAGAAAGAGGATAGAAACTGACAGAGAGAGGGTGAAGAAAAAAGAAACAGGCAGAGATAGAGACAGAGGGAGAGGAAATGACAGAGCAGTTTAAAGGTTGTCACCATCAATGATTTATGTGAGTGTAATCACTTATGCTGTCTTTGATGCACAAACTTTAAAGATGCAATCACATATACACACACTTCGATTTGCTTTCAGTTTATTCTGTTATACTATTCTTTCAAAGTGTAACATGGATATTGATATCTGATAGAATGCTGTCCAACAGATCAATATCCATTCCCTTATACCCATGAAATCATGCAGTTTGGGGTTACCACGTTCAGTTGGTTTGCATGCACTGCACACATTCATGCATGTGAGTGTATTTCTGTCGTGCCACGTGTTGATCCTATTGCACCAACTGGTTATGGTTCTGCTTTTTGCTTGGACAGAGCCAGAGAGAACTGGATCCTGATTGAGCTCCTCTCACCTGAATAATGTAGATTAGCTTGGTCCACTGCAGAGCTCAGCCAAGTGAGCTCAAATGTAGGCCAGCCAGAGAAAGAGTCTGCTTCTCTAAGTGGATGACAGTCCAGTAAATTCCCCCTAAGACGTCTCTGTGTTGTTCTTTTCCTGGCAGCCTTACAGATTTGGACTGAACAGATCTGGAGAGGTTTATTTTCAGATGCTTGGTTCCTTTTTAAAGTGACTATCTCTATTTCTAGCAAACCTCAATCTCGTGGTTTCCATCTCTGGCTATCGGTGTTTCTAAATCAAGCAATGTCTAAACTTGTTGAAGTGTAACTGACTTAATGCTGGTCTTAGAGAAAGGTCATGTGAGTGTGGTCATTCAGTTGAAGCTCAAAGCATGAATGAGAGTTGACTGTGTCAAGCAGTCCGCTTATGACAAATAATACAATTTCCAAAATCCCTCCCATCTTCCAGACCACTTATCAGTTAAGAGGTTCGTATTAACTTTATCAATTTGAGTAATTGCCGTTTGCCAAATATCAACTTTGGGGTGTCGCAGTGCTGATATATGTAACTGTCTACATCTCTTCCCATGTTAGAGTTTTGTTTTGTGTTGCAACAATGTACACGTTTGAAGGCAGTGTCAGTTACCTATTCTTTTATGACTGGTTGTCTGTGTTTGACTCGCAGTAGGCTGACTGCTTCTGAGTGTCTGTTTGGGTGGAGATCAGTTTGAGTCAGACAGAGAGACGGGCAAACACGTGAGGGGGCTATGGTGGGATGCAGCAGGCAGGCTTACTCTACGTTTTATGATCCATCAAAAAAAAAAAAAAAAAGTTACTATAAAGAATGATGCCATGGAAAAATTACTGCTGACCTAAAACTAAAGCACATCGTTGGTTTCAAATGCAGTCATGAATCACCTTGACACCTTTATTTGCAGTTTTGTAAACTGAAGATATAATCATTTGTGTTTTTAAATTATTGACTGAGGAATTTCCTGTTAGAATCTTCCTCAGCTAGTGACAACTATAACCTTTTTTTCTGCTGTATAAGCAGTAACAACAACAACAACAGGGTCCAGTATGAAAATCCAGTTTAGTTCGCTCTGTTTAACACCCTGCCTGGGCAGACACAAGTGCCCATGAATGGAAATGCAGTAGTGGGTGTGTGTGAACCATCTGTCTGATGGTGTGTATATGTGTATGTGTGTGCACGTATGTGTGCATATACTGATGAACAGTCTGCTTGCGGGTGTGTGTTAAGAATGACTTGTCAGTTACAGCAGTATGTCACAACAGTATGGGCCAGACACCTGTACATTGCTTATTCACCAAAATGAAACCACACGATGTGCGTGCTGCTTTGTACGGCACATGCATCAAGCAGCACACATGCACAGATGACACCACTTAAGTGCACCCTTAAACAAAAAATGCTCTGTATAAAGGGAGACCAGGTGAATACCGTAGAATTACGCCGGGCCTGCTCTAATTTAGTGGTAAAAAACATACTTGTGGAATGCATGCAGACATGCAACCACATGGCAGACAGACAATTCAACAGCCAATTCAACAGCAGACATGCAAACTCAAACACACACAGGCGGAGTAGTTTCAAGTTCAACTCCCGCTCCCACACACACAAACCACATGACACAGTTACAGACACCTACAGAGAAGATGCAGTTTGTAGTTGTAAAGGCAAAGAGAGAGCTAAGATTGGAGATCTAAGCTTTAGGGCGAAGGGGCCCACAGCTGGCTGGACAGCTAGGAAGGTTTTATTTTGAGAGCCTGTGCACTCTGTGAAGAGCTCTGCTGCAACCCTTTTAGTTAACTGTGTGAGGTCTTACAATCCAGTGTTGCATGCAGTTCAGGAATTCTTTTCCCAATCCTTAACCATTTTGGGGAAAAATCAGAATAAAATAATTTAAAAAAATCAGAATATCTATAAAATACAGATCATAATCTGAAAATTGCTATTATTTTTTCAAACAAGCAATTCAATTTAAAATGTGCCAATTTTATGCAGTCAAAATTTTGTAGGTGTCCTCTCTTATTTCAAATTGTGGGCGTCTCATTTTGGAGCAAAACTCTTCCGAAGCTGTCTCTTTTAGTAAGAGCGGCCAAACTTCCCACTGAGGATACAAAATGAGTCAGTGCTAAAGAATGGCAGGTAGATTAAATTTAGCATTTTATCCCTGATATTGATCTTCATTATGTCGTTAAGTCTATATTTGAATGCAGATACTGGGTCTGCTTCACCGTTCAGAGGAGCTATTTATATTTTCTTTCTATTTCCTTATCCTCCTCTTTCTTGGATGAGTAGATGAAGAACTTCTGCTAATGGGATTAGTAAGTCTTTCCACCTGCTGCAGCATTATGGGTAAAAGGGAACACCTCTTAAACACAGCAGAGTCCCTCTTGCAGTCTTAAGACTCCATTTCATTAGCTTAGAGGAGCAGCTGACACTGCAGCTGCAGCCATGTGTGTCAGAAAGATACAACAGTAAGGAGAGAGGATTGCTTACTTGCCTGTGTGCGATTAAGTGGGAGAGAGAGATTGAGAATTTGTAAAAAAGGATTAATAATGATGTGATACTTTATTTATCTCCTTAGGGAAATTCTCTTCATTTGTCCAACCCGGGAAGATTAGAGTGCAGGCGCAGTCACAGAGCTGCACCCGTTGAGTTGGTAGGGATTCAGTGCTTTGCTCAAGGGTACTTCAGTGGAGCAGATGCTTGCTTAAACAGTGTCTTGAACCTGGGTCCTCCATTGGAAGGATGATCTCTCTAAACACCAGCCCACTCTGCCGCTCACAAACAGGCTGTCAAACCACTGATACTGTGTGGGTGCTAGTTGTCCGTGGTCAGCCGCAGGGCCACCTGGAAACCTGTGGGCTTGTGTGGTGAGACTGAGCCGGGGAGGGACAGACCCCAAACACTCCGCTGTCACCCAACCTGCCTATGAGAACCAAAGCAAGGAAAACACTGTGTGGAACGCTGTAATCCCACGTTATAGCGGCTAAATAATGAAATAGACACACAGACCGAAACAAACCTTTCCCCTACCACCCACATGCACACAAACACAGTTGCACACAAAAGATACCCATGAGGTCGCACAAGGCTGATCGTCCAGCCCGCATACAGAAAGAAAGACCACAATCACCACGTAAACATTCCCAGTAAATAAGGCCAGCCTGTGTGATCAAAAGCAAATCAGAAACAGGCCGAGGTAGAGCCCCCTCTGAAACACCTGCACACAGACACCAAACAAACAAGTGCTCCCTTTCCCCTTTCATCTGATGCACCTCATTAGTAGGAATGAAAACAAAGGGAAACCCCTCATATACCACAGACATGGTGGGTTATGGCTTGTGGTTACAAAATGGTGGAACATCATATGGACCGAATGCACTACTGATCTGAAATAAGACAGAATTGGTTGTTCATATTTCTGTTTACATGCATAGCCTGATTTGAACTTGTTATTCCAGGGACTAAGACACCCCTTTATGATGTCCCTTGCACTATGTAAAACATCCAAGTTTCCCTCCAGTATTTGTCCTTCTTTCTGTTGTGGTGCTGCCGTGGTTTACCCTAGGGGTGGTTCTCTTGCGAATCCTGCAAAACATTGTGTCTCAAGCCCTGCTGTTTACAGCTATACATGAGAGTAGATACACCAAGAGCGTGCATGGTCAAGCAGCTGGATTGCATGTGTTAGTAAATGCTGCAAAAACTCTGATAGAAATTCATAGTGAGACTGTGTTGTATACATCGCCAAAATGTCCTTCAATAACCCAGGTAAAATCAGATTACTCCTTGTCTTACTTCGAGTAGTGCTTACTCTGACTGTGACCTTATTCAGGTTAAGATAATAAAAAATACTATTGACATGGATATTTTTATTCATTGTCTTAAATGAGTTAAGACTGGAATATTGCACTAGTCATCCAGGCCCATAATGTGTTGACTTTGAACACATTTTCCAAATAGGATTATGTGTTTGGACTTTATGGGCTTGTAAACCTAATAAATGTCCATTTGAAGTCTGTTTATAAGCAAAGACATGGTTTAAGGTGTTAGGGCCCAGTGGGTATGTACACTGTTCAGATGTTGCCATACTAAAGGCCCAACTTTTCACATGTTTCTGCTGTCAGATTATTTGGAAAATCCAGAACTAATGCGATATATACACAGGGTGTGGGTGACTTCTACAGTGTTTAATGCTGAATACTTTGCCCCCAAACCACCTTTTGCTTAGTGTATTCAATTGACATGCACAGCCACAGATATACAGACCACTGGGGCTACTGTATACACAGTGGGGTGGTTGGGACAGAGCAAAGATTACGAATAATTGCTGTGAAATTCTATGTCTGGAACCACCTGCTGCATACAACAACTGGACCTGCTGCACATGAAGAGAGACGGGGAGCAGAGGGAAAGCAGAAAGAGGAGACAGGGAGGACAGAGAATGCAGAGTAGAGATTAAAGAGAGGAGGGGGTCAGCAGAGGGGAATGGGGGGAGAGACACAGGACGAGTGAGGCCAAAGGGAAAGATAGAGGGGAGAGAGAGAGAGAGAGAAGGCAGGGAGCCAGTGAGATGAGGAATGGAGGGAATGTCTGGCATACAGACCCAGCATCCAGCCTCATGATGCATGCTGTAGTGGCTTGCTGGTTTTTCCAGTTTAAGAGGCAGGATTATTGTTAAAGCTCCGCAGTATGCTTTGAGATAATGCCAGCCGTCACCATCATTTGTGGTAAATAGAGGTATGACTCTTACTCTTACCGGTTCCATAAATGTAGCGCAGTTCCCCAGATACTTTGATCGTCACATCAAACGGTTACACCCTGGGTTGTGCAATGACATGCAGCTTATGGTCATTCTGTGGAAGCTACTTTGCATAAACCTTTATTTGGTAGTGTGGGCGTCTGAGGGGAAACACTCGACAGTTGTGCACAACAGATAGAAGTGACGGTAAAACAGCCTCTCTGTCCTCCAGCAGTCACGTCATCTCCTCTACAGGCTGGCAGATAACCCCCGAGACAAAAGAGTTTCCTGCCAGTCAGATAATCATCAGACATTGCACTGACTTCCTCCACCCTGGCAGCCAGCATATCAGCCCGCCACACTGGCTGCATGGGACAAGAAGCTGAAGGCACTGATCCGAGGCTAGTTTGCCCTGTTTTCTCAGTGTCGAGTGTTGCTGTGAATGAGTATGACCTGACTCTTGATCCGAGCCGATAAAGGCCGTGACTGGTGCATGCAGTGCTAAAGAGGTCAGAGGTTACAGGTCATTACGCTCCATTTGAGAGGTCAAGCCAATGCACACTGCCACCAGACAGACACCAATATGTTGTAAAGATCTAGTGAATAGAGTACTATCCCCTACTTGAAACCCATTTATCTATAGATAAAATAGCGCAACTTATGAAAAGCAAATCCTTCATTTTGAATATTTTTCACACAAAAAACTCACTTATTTGGACTGTCCAATGCTATTTCAGTCAGAACAACTCACATATAGAACATGTTTTTATTTACTGATGAAGCATGACAATGGGTTTGACTTTGGTGAACTAGCTATGCTTTTATTGCTAGCTGCTGCACATAGAGAGATTTTATTGGAATAAACACCATAGAGCCCCATAGAACATAAAACAGAAATAGACAGGTGGAGCTGGTGAGGAGGTTAAATGATTACACTGCAGAGAAGCACGAGGCAAAGCAGCTAGAGAAGCAACATGTCAAGGTAAACTGAGGTACCATCAGCTGATTGAGAGCCAATCAGCTGATGGCATCTGGAGAATTTTCTGACTGGCTTTGCTCATGTATCAACTTTGTATCAATCTTGAGTTTCACTATTGAGTCAGTGCAGATACTTAACTACAAATGAACCTTTTGAATGCAAATTCTCAACTTTGTACTTTTGACTAACAGTTGGCTTTTATCACCTCTGTATCAGTTGAGTTTTGCAGAGTCAGTGTTGATGAAAAATAACCTTAGAATCAAGGAATAGGTCAGACACATTGCACAGTCACATTTGCAATAGTTACAGTAAAATCAGATTGCAGACTGTATCTGATTTGATACGTCTATTCAAAACACTAGGACAGACAGATATTAGAATAGGTGCTAAAAGAAAATCAGAACCGCAACAGCGCACACGTGGGTGAGTCCAGTCATTTGCGGAGTTGTATGTCCATGTGTGTGAGTGATAAATAGAGAGACAGATAGCAAGAGACAGCGAGAGAGAGCGGGGTTGAGGCAGGGACAGTGACAAGTGAGCTGAGTTGAGCTGAGTTGAGTTGAGGTGAGATAAGGTTCAGCTGCAACGGGGGAAACCAGGTCACTGCATCAGGGGGATTCCTCCACGAAAGGAAACTCCACACTGCCTGCCATTTTCTGTATAACAAGACATCACGGGCACTGCAGTTGAGGTCTTGCTGATTTCATTTCTGTAAAAGTTGAGGAATTTGTATCCAGCATGTCATTTAAAATGGAAACTCCCTTGGCAGGATGTTTATGCATTTCGCTGGACAAACAAGTTTCCATTTTTAATTTGCACCAGATTGAGATTGACCGAATAGTTAATGTGTGAAAGCGAGTGCCATTTGATAACACAGATATTCGCAACAAAAGGCTTACCACATGCTACCACACACACTCACACACATTCACACACACGCACCCGCACCCTCACCATCCCACATGCATACACCTACCTACCACCCGCGTAGATGAGAGTTGAAAGCTTGTTTTTGCTACCCGGAGAGAAAGAGCCATGAGTCATATACCCAGCTGCTGTGAGGTTCTCTCCCTTTCTCTCAACTCCACACCATGTGGTCTTGCCATGGATAAGATGCTGCACTTTACACACTCTGACTCACCCCCGCTTCTCTGTCTAAAAAGGTCACTTTGACAGCTCATAACTGCACCAATTAGGACTATTTGTGCAGAAGATGTAGCAGCTTCTGTGGTAAATGGTTAGTATATCCATAGTAATTGCTGTAATGATCATGAAAGATAAAGGGATGGAGAGAGCTCTTATGATCGTTTTCTAAACTTGATATAAAGATATTGAAAGTTTAGCCTTTTTTCTAATGAACAAGATCATGCTTCGGTGCTTCAATATGAAAAAAGAAAGGGGCGTGTCACTTCTATAAGTCAAACAGATACTGAATTATTCAGCCGGGGGTTTTAAGCAGGAAAGTTGTGATTTCTGTAGAGTTCTGATATCTATCATTTTACTTGCGATGACATTAAAAATATATGGTGTCATTTGACAAATAGATTTTTAGCTTGAATGTCCCATGTTATGCCTATTTGCAGCCTTGTAGTAACAACTTCAGTGGCCTTGATTAGTAGTCAGTTGCTGGTTTTGCCATGCTAGCAAGCTACTTGTGGTTGGGCATTTAGGCCAGAAAAATGCAATGCATACAGAATTACTGGATCAATAATATGGGTTGATTACCACCTTTCACTATTGATTACCACCTTTCACTCCCATCTTTCGGTTTCACAGATGCTTTAAATGTAATTCGGGTCTATTAAAGGGTTCAAAGAGGGTTAGGCTCAAATGATCACCAGTTTTTCTATTGAGGTACTATCCCTGAAAAGCTTTGATCTCTATTCAGCTCTTATGATGTCTGCAGTCCCTCAGCCCAATACCACTCTGCTCATTATTCCATTCAAACCCTCCCTCAGAGAACCTACTCATAGTCTTAAGAATGATGAATATACAGAACAAAAGCAAGATTGTAATGCCTTGCTTATTTACTTCCCCTGCCACCACTACCACAACACAACTATTATCCCTCTCAAGGCATCCATAATTGCACTTTCTTTTCATTTGTGCATAATAGAAATAATATGGAGAATCAAAACACATAAAGGCTGCTTATAAATAAGCAAACGTAAAACATCAGCTATGCAGTTTATTGCGAACCAAATTAAATATCACTATAATGGGGCGATGCCGTTTTTTGGCTGCATGCAAACACTCAATGACAACTTTGACTAACAACTGTTGCTGTTATTTTATCTAAACATAAGTTACAGCGTGCCTCATTTTGACTCATACCTATCTAAAATTGCAACTCTCCATTTGCACCAGTGGCTCAAATTATCAACCATACAATGACAAATGTATGGCATACAAAGGCAGGGAAACTTGTACTAGCTGAAACAATGAGGAATGTCAGTCGCAGAGACTATCACTCCGCTGCACTATACAACAGTTGCTGTGGTGACTAAGAGCAGCATTGTGCATCATGAAGCTCATGTTCAGCAGAAATTCTGTTGCACATGGCGCCTGCTGCCTCCTCAAACAACTGAAGGCCAAACTGCTCATCACTACACCACTTTACTCTGCTCTCTGTTCTATTCACTTTTCATTTCACTCCCCATTCTTGTATTATGCTGTGATCTTTTCTTCGTTTTTTTTTTCTCCTCTCACATTGAGTCACTGCTCCCTAGGGGGAATGGGGGGGTAACCATGAATCATTCCTGGGGGTATAAAAAGGTGTGTGTGTGTGTGTGTGTGTGTGTGTGTGTTTCATGGGTGACCCTATGATTCAGGCGTGTGGGCTGTGAAACCTGAGGAGTGGGCAGAGCGACAGAAGAGCAGCAGCAGGGTACAGACAGTACAGTGCAGAGACACTCCTCTCTTTCCTCCTTCGCCTCCTTTTGCCCTTGGGGAAATGTAGCAACAGCTGCACCCGATACAGAGCGCCACCCCTCAACAGACATAGACCTCACAACACTTTTAGTTAATAAAACTTCAAAAGACTGTGCAGGGGCCATGAAGGATGAGGGGTAAATGTGCTCATTTGGGTGCATGATAAAGACCAACTCTTACTGTGCTTAATGTATTTATGTTACAATAAATGATAAATCAACTAACTAACTCAAAACAATTCAACATTTCCATTCAGATTTGCAAAAATATAGTTAGCACAATGCACTTACTTAGCATGGTGCACTAAAAAGTGCATAAACGATATGTGCTGATACAAGGGGCAAGACAATAAATATAGGAATGAAAAAATAATCATGTTAATCAGCTGTATAAGTTTCTTGGAACAGCTCTACTGTAAATCAGGCGTGTGCCACCATTACCACAGCTTGTCTGTCTTGTCCCATCCCCTTTCCACCATTTATTAGAGAGTAGACCCAGTTTTCACTTGGTCAGGGCAGGGTTAATGCATCTTTACGGGGCAGTACAGCGGTCCAGTCTCTCTAACGCAGCCCAGGGGACAAAGCAGTAACAGCAGTACAGGGACGGACCTCTGACCCCCTGACCTCCTGAGCATGCTACTGATTGACCCCTCACCGCTCATTGACAGACCTCCATGTGGCGTCATAATGGAAGGAAGAATGAGGATCAGGTTTGTCGTCACTGAATGTCACCGCGTCACTTGTGATTCTAATTCTAGTATGTTGGTCCTTCCAGTTTGTGTGTGATAGCCAAGACCTTTGCTTCTTTGCAATTCATTCTCTAGTTATTTGTGAGACTGGCATGAATTCCAAGATTAAGCTGTTAAAAGTGGAGATTTACTCAAATTGGGATTATGTTGGATGAGTGTTCCGAGAACAACTACCAGCACTGAAAAAATTCTCCACCTTAACAGGCCTCAAAACAAGTGAAAAAATCTGACAGTGGGACTGCATAATCCCACTTGTTTCCAGTGCTAATTAACTTGTTTCCAGAATTTTCTAGAACCAAGTGTAATTTTCTTGATACTAGTGAGTTGATCCTGCCTTGTTTCAACACATTCAAACTGGCTCCCATAAAAATTCCTGAAACAAGGGAAACTGCATTGTAAACAAGTGGGATTCTCTCATCCCACAGCCAGATTTTTTCAATTGTTTTTAA
Organism: Holocentrus rufus; assembly: GCA_900302615.1. NCBI lineage: Eukaryota > Metazoa > Chordata > Actinopteri > Holocentriformes > Holocentridae > Holocentrus > Holocentrus rufus. Next base: position 22,267 of record OMLF01027972.1, read on the forward strand.
GAAAAAAAAAGAGAGGAAAAAAAAGAAGATTTTAACGCTGAATATGAAACTAAATGACTTGTTATAATAGAGATTTTTGTAGTGTGGTTTCATACAATTTCTCTACCACGCTTCAATCCTTTTCACAGTTGTGGGTGGCTAGAGTCTATTCTGGGATATTTTTGGGCGAAAGGCAGGGGCAGATCGCCAGTCCACTGCAGGACTAACACATTGCGATTTCTGAGGTGGAGAATAGATTCTGGCTGTGTCATGTTTTTTCGGTGCATGTGGGATGAGCTCGAGAGAGTGTGTGAAGTTTGTCCCCAGCTTTTGGAGGAGAGGTAGAGTATGTCTACATGGAGAGAGAAAAGCACACATGGCACTGTGGGCAGGCAGACTGACTCAAAACAAACAGGCCAGGGACTGCAGTATTTAGAACCTGTTGTCTAATTACTCTGCATGTTGACTATGTTCATTATTTACTACAATGTTGGGCAATGTAAATGACTGTAAATGACTAATCCTTGATCGTAAATGGAAGCAAGTGTTTACATCCAAAACAGCACTCCATGCAGCAATTTTTGAAACCCCCCCTCAGGCATCTTCACTGTATCTGTGCTTTGTGTTGCACTAGTTGCCACAGTCTGCACTTTTCCAATAAATGCAGGGTAGAATTGCAAACGCTGCACCTCCCGAAGGCTGAAATGAAAGGCAATTTCTGAATCTTCATTGACATTGCAAACATGCAGCAGAAAGTGGGATTATTATGATGGCTACATCTGTAAAAAGAATACACACAAACAAACTAAATCCAAAGAACATCATAAAAATTCAATGTTCGCTGCAAGTCTCTGGCATGCCTACATGATGTCTTAGTGTGGGACGCAATTACACTGCAATCAGCTGTCCTTCATATGGTAACCCTTTAAATAGGCCTCTGTTCCAGACCCCAAATAACAGACCAGCCATATAAGAGAAAAGTCGTCTGCAGACAGAGGCATGAGGAACTACCCATTCAGAGAGCGAGCAATATCACAATGTTCTCTGACCCCAATCCAATTTGCCCTCCCTTTTTGGTGGGACGACCTGGCCTCTTCGTGAAGCTCTATTTCTGAACTTGTGCCTCACCAAGACAGCCATTTCCGTTAGGTGTCTATTTTCAGATTCACTCCATGAGACGGATCTATCAGTAATTAAGGAAAATGTACTCATTGGGACAAGTTTATTCTATTTCTCAAACAGTGCAAGAGCTCTGCACTTTTCAGCTCCCAGATATATATATATACAGTATGTATGTTTGTATGTAATGTATGTAATCCTCCCGCCACTCCAAGTGCTCCCCCAGGCCGTTCCTGTGATGATTAAGTAGGGGTTATAGCTATAATGATAAGGGTTACTGTCGTTAAATAAGTGTTAAAATAGCCTATCATCTTGCTTGTCATCACTTAAGGATAAGAAACAATTATGGTTTCTTGGATGCATGAGAAGAAGAGATGTGCTGCTGGTAATATTTAGTTGTTACCGTAATAGCTAGTGACCAGCTGAAGAGAAATGCGTCTGTGCTTTTACTGAAACAAATCAAGGCCAGCACACATTAGAGGGAAGAGGAATACAACCTCACAGTGCTTTCTAATAGGTATTGATCTCTTTTCCTGCTCTTGTCGGATAACATCATTAAGTGTGCATGTTTGTGTGTGTGTGAGTGTATGCACATTCCATTCCATTGTGTTTGCATGTGCATATGGATTGTTTATTCATTGTATGTACATGCATATGTCATATGCATATGCATATCTGTGTGTTTTTGTGTGTATGCATGTGTGTGTATGCGTGTGTGTGTGTGTGTGTCAGTGATCTCCTGACTGTTTGGCACAGGGCACCATCATAAGGGCCAAAGCAGACACACAATGTTACTCTAGCCTCATGTTCCATTCTTTTCATTCTGGGTCAGAATGTCCTGCACTTTCTCTTTGTCCGTTTTTATTTACCTCCTCTCCTCTCTGCACCTCTCTTCAGTT
>OMLF01027976.1:0-13217 GCA_900302615.1 Holocentrus rufus
TTGCCCACCTCATTTTTCAGAGTAAGACCTGAGATCTTCCTCTTATCGCCTCCTTTTTATTGACCGGTGACCTCACTGTGGGGATTTGGGGATATCCTCCTGGTAGTCAAATTGGCTTCCCGGCGGCTTATGGTGGAAGGGCTAATACTTTTAGCTGCAGAAATACCCATCACATCATCTACATTATCAAAAACCAAATCACGCTTTCCCAGCACACAGACACCAAAGCAGCTTCATCGCTTCCCTCAAGGATAAACGGCGGCACGCTTTTTGTCTTTTTGGCTCCATATTGATGCATCATTTGAAGTTCAAGCGTACTGTCAGCTTTAATTTGGTGCTGTTGTGAGTTGTTTTTTCTTATATTCATCTAACTAACCTTTCCTCCTCCTGTTTTTAATTCTTATTTTTATCTCAGTTACTATTTATTGTAACTCTTATTCAAAGTGTGTTATGTAAAGCACATTGTGCTACAACCTTGGTTGATTGATGCAGAATAAATACACTGCTCTTTGCAAATGGTGCTCCTGTTTGAAAGCCAAAAATATTTGTACCGATTAAGATAATATTCAAAAAAGCAGTCATTTTTTTTTTATAAATAGTAAACATATTCTTAATATACATGTAATGGCTTGTTGATGAATACAATCTATTTTAATGCCAGCTTTTTTCTGCATTATTTTCGCTTTTTAGTGTATTTATGAGTGTGATTATTGTGATTATGCTTGGCTCTAAATAGCTCTCAGGCAATATGGAATACATGGTTAGGCATGAATGAGGGCCTGAGGTATCAGTCCAGCTTCACTCATCATGTTGCTGCAGATATTTTGTCACCCCTAATTTTCCTACATTGAACTCCGTGGCAAATTTCATGACATCGCTGTCCAACTTCACACCAGCTGAGGCCTTAGCTTGCAAGCTAATGATGCTAATTGCAGTCATTAGCCCGGTTTTAGGGGAGCAGCTCAGATGTTGTTTGGACATGGGTGTTCATTGTGACACATTCTGTTGTATTGTTGTATCATCCAAAGCTAACTGGAGCACCATAGAGTGCTGGCTGGTGTAATGGGGAGATGTTAATTAGTCTATTGGATGGAGCTTGTACTCTCCTGAGTATTGCCTTTGTGCACTGCCCTTTCCTGTGCACAAAGCCAACCTAATGCTTGTGTGAGTGTAAATGTCTATTTGTGTGTGAGTGTGTGTGTGTGTGTGAGAGGCAGGGAGAAAGAGAGAGAAATCATAGGACAAGTGTGAGTGTGTGTGTTTGTTTGTATATATGCACGCCACACTCTGGGGGTCTAGCTAATGAGGCAGTCATTTGTTTAACGTAATCACCCGCTAGTTTATGCCACCCGCTTCCCTTGGCACGGGGACAAGCCCTATTATAAAAAGGGCGTGTTTGAATCACATTAGCACAGCCCCTACCAGCACCCCCTACTCCGACACCCCACTCACATGCTGAAATGGACTATCAATACCAGGCTGCCGAAGTGCCAGCCAAGCATTAATGATGCCATCCACTAGGGATGTGCCAATGGTGTTGGCAGTCTTAACTCTTTTTGGGCCCATGTGTCAGCTTTCACAAAAATATGTTAAATACTGAAGAGACTGTTTTGTATAACACTTACGAAAACAACCAGGCACGGCATTTGGATATTATGCAGATTTTGTCAAAAGATGCTTCAGTTGAAGTGCTACCTAAACATACAGAGGACAGAGAGCTGGTGAGATACTGTCGTTATGAAGCCAAGTGTATATGAAGAGGCCTCTTTTGCAGTTTCTAATTTCGGACCTCTAGAGTTAAAAAGTCATTTGGCAACACTGACATCACTGTTGTTGGGTGAAAACCGCATAGCTCTAAAATGTCAACTCTTCAGGAGCTAAGAAAAACAGATTGTTTTATCGCTTGACCGCTGTGCACTTTCTATTTTAACCAATTGGTTTTGAAATCTTTTCATAAATCCAAGAGTTGTATAACTTTTAAAGCAGAGTTAAATATTAGAATCACCAAAATAGAGTTACAGGATTTTCATGTGACAATACTTACAAAGTGGACACATGACACTTATCTCAGTGGTGAAGTACAGCTCACTAAACTATTGACACATTTATGATAATTATCTTTGAAATCAGGCAGAGAATTGATGGCCGGTTAATCGGTCAGAGGAAACATTTGTAATTCGATAGAAAGCAGACCATCTGAAAATCAGTCAACAAACAGACGGCCTATCTGATCCTCGAGCTGCCTGCCTTATACGAGATAACAAAGATCACCCGATAGGCGGAGAGGGGATCAGCTGCTGCTAATGCAAACAGGCCTTTCATCACTCCTCACTCCTGGAGTGAAACTGCAGCGGCCGGAATATATAAAGCATAAACTTGGCCCGAAGTACAGTTTTCACTTTTTAATGGGAATGGGAATAAACACCTAACATCAAAGATAACACATGGATAATTCTGGATGCATCTTTCCCTTCACTAAACAAGTGTTTTATGTTTTTGATCTATGCTTCATGTTTCATTTTCAGTTTTTAAAAGTAGGCGCAAATTGCCCTTTAGGGAAATATTGTGCAAATTAGGGCCTGAGTGTAACGAATGGCTTAATCAGAGCTTACATGGCGAAGGCTGCAGTCATCAGATGTTTCCGGGCTAATCCTGGGCTCAAGCTGGAGAAATCCAGCCGCACGTTTATCGATATCAAAAATGAAATCAAACTAACTGGGATGCAGTAACACACAGGGAGCAGGCAAAATTGGGTCCAGACACACTCAGTCACACGCTGCAACTGGACATGCCGGTCCATTTTTACTGATATATAATCATATTGATGGTTTCGTGATGTTTTTTTTGCAAACCAATAAGGCTCAAAGTGAGCTGCTTAATGTATAAGATATCTGTCCAGCTTAAAGTATTGATAATCAGTGTAAAATATATAAATGTCTAAGGTTTAACTCCCCTGTGGTAATGGCAGAGATGGACCGTGGCGTATTAACTCCATAAATTGTTCTTTTTTTTTTTTTTTTTTGCTCTAAGGCTACAGGGAGCTGAGGTTAAACAGCAGGGAGGTATTCTTAAGAGGATGTATGAGCAGTGCGTACAGTAGTGGAGAGATGATTGAGAGGATTAGCGTATGCCATGGACACAGTGATCTCTGGCCTTCCTGCTGGACCAGCTCAGACACCGCACTGACGCATGCTGTGTAAGCACTGACAAAATAGGTCTGCAACACTGATGCACTTGCAAAAAAAAAAAGCTTCTCCAAGTTAACACGTCTTAGACAGATCAGTGTTCTGCTGTTCCAACACTTGCTAGTGCTACATAATATCAGACAAGGATTTTTTTGTGGTCTTCTGAAGCATGAAAAGTGTTGTTTTGGAAAGTGCTTTTGATGTAGTACCCTGTGAGGATGCCACAGAGAGTGACTGTGCGAGAGAGAGGGAGAGTGAGATATGGAAAATGTAAAATATGCTGTCACCATCTCCACTGGATAATGAAAAACCCTCACAACACAGAGGAATCCTACTTCAAAAAATGCATCTGAAGTCAGAGGGGGACCTTACGCTGTGCGTGCACAGTCATTAACATTTCCCTTTCAAAATGAATTCCCTAAGAACTGACTGAACTTGTCATAAAGGTAGACAATGTTGCCTCTGTCTCATTTTAGAGTCTGTTTATAATGAAAATGTCATTTCAGAGAGTTGAACATGAAGGAACTCTTGTCTTTCTGCACTTACAAACATTTAGAAACTTGTAGGGAGCCAGCAGGTAATACGTTTTCCTCAAGCAGACATGTTGATGGAAGCCTCGAATGCTTCTGTGCTTCAACACACATGAAGCCTAAATGGACATAAGCAGGCCATAAGAATGATAGAGATCAAAGCCTTCAAAGTGCAATACCATCTTTGGCCATTGGGGGCAGTGTACATGTGAATACCTGCCAAACAGAGCAGAATATACTGGGGCCAATGGGGATAAATGCTATAAAACGATCACAACATTCGATTCAAAATATTTAGGAGCAACTGGACTGTTGCTGTCATTTTCACACAGCCCAATATTTATAATGATGAGATAACTATAACTTGACATGAAAAAAAAGGCATTTTTGCCTAAATGGTGACAGATTTCATTCATCCAAGCTCAAAGAAATGTCCATCTTAACGACTCTCTGGTAATTTTCACCAATGTACAGTAAAGAAAAATATATATATATAGAATTTAGAGAGGTGATTTTATGGAAAGGTCCCTTTGACTGCTGTTCATTTTCCTCTGTTTGGCCCAGTTGTAATGCTCTACATCGCTCCGTGGAGGTGGCCTCAGATATTCTCGGAGGTGGAATATCTCCCAATATTGAATATCTGTGGAATAGACCGTTAGGGTGAAATCCCTCAAATGGCATCCTCAAAATATGCAGCTTTGCAAAACTCCAGGTGCTCATCAGTCATGTCAAACTTTGTGCCGCAAACTGGAAGGAAGGAACATTTCATAACCAGATGAGCATCTGGACATTTTCTATCTAATTGGAATGATTATAAATGTTGGGGGGCAGGAGGCCAGCTGAGTCCTTGTGCCGTCTCCTCCGGGAACGAAACTGTCCAGTCGAGCTGAGGGCCAAATCAATGGCTCTGATTTGGACTGCAGCTGGGCCTTGCCTAGAAACATTATCTCCCCCACCACAGGAGACGCCGGCTGCCTTATTGAAATAAATGATGGTCCCTATTAACAGCTGGATCCTGTACACTGGAGAGGAAAGTCATGCATCTAAATGTGACATCTCCCACTCAACACGTGGTAAATATAGACTAGCATTAGCTGTCATGTCCGTTTAATGATGATCCATGATGAGAAATTTACCGTTTGACTTTCTGTTTTGATCACCATCCCCTTCTCTCTTCATCTCTCCATCGCTCCCTGCCTATGTTGTTTATTCTTTGTCTCTCTTTCCTCTGGTCACCATCGTGTGAAACCCTGTGTGTGTGTGTCCTGTTTGTGTGTTAGTCTGCATGTGTGTGCTAACAGGTGCCAGTGTAGGAGGACACTAATCATGCCTCTTAAATAGCATTAAAGAGAGATAATACCACTTTGTGATCAAAGCTGTCCTCCCTCCCGTGCCCGCTCTCGCCTCAGATCTGCAGCTTTTCTAGCTGTTGGTTCTGGGCTTTCGCTTTCTGCAGCACAAGTGGCTCCTTGCAAATCCCCTAAGCTCTCCACATGCTGTAACCATAGGCGTAAGAAATCGAAGCTCGGTTGTAACTACAGGATAGTTTGAGGTGGAGACTATTCTCAGAGGGTGTTCTTCTGGGAACATTCAGACCTTCAACAAATGCATAACTATAAATTACTTATATGGCCTACATTTTGCTTTATATACAGTTTGAGTATTGACAATTCTACTTTCACACCCAACCTGCAGCTCTTAGCCACTCGTATTCCTCGTCCTGCCGATGATGAGTACTTCAGCTTTATAGCCCTCTCTTATTCTAGCATGAATCACCACTTAGAAATGAAATTGCATTGACTTACTATTTGGCCTCCAAACAGTATTTATCACTTTCTAGATTTGGCTGAAGCAAATAAGTCTATCGGGCTCGTTCTTTCTGTGTGTAATCGCATAATGCATCCCATAAAGCATCACTACTCTCTTATTCTCTGCACCTGCCCCATCATTCTAATAGCATGCCTCCAATAGCCAATACACCATCTAATAGTTGGTCCAGAGGGAGCTAAGCGGCTACATTTGTCACTGGTACATTGAGGTAGCCAGATCTAAGTCCACAGCCATCCCCCACTGGTCATTATGCTTAGCTACAGTGGCCATTTTGTCATTGATCATCATTGCAATCTCACATCTCACCTCTCCAGACCGTCAGTCGCCGTCATGACGTGTAATGCTCGCTGTCCAGATACAGCGGCCAAATAGGGCCGATGTGTCGTTTGTGCTCAGACTGCCCACCTCAATATTGATCCCTGTAATGTGTTACACTGCTTCACCGAGTGGCCGAGGTGAATGAAAATGCATCGGCCTCCCTGAGCGCTCCATTACAGGGAGCCGTGGTGTCAGGCAGCTGGCGGAGCACCTGGTCGGTGTGCCTCGCGTTCATATCAAAGTTGAAATGGTCATACGGGCATCCGTCAGGTGTAGGGTCAAGAGTTGAACTGCATTTAATTTAAGAGAGGCTTGCACAGGGAAAGTCCCTCCAGTCCCTTTTAATTGGTGGATTAAACAGACAACATTTCAATCCTGATGGAATTGTCGAGTGAAGTTCAAGTTAAAATTTATTTACAGCCCAGAATCACTGTTTACAGTCTCAAAGGGCTTAACAGGCCTACAGGTTTACAACAAACAAAACAGGACTGACTGAAACCCCCAGAGCGAGCAAGAAGAAACCCAAAGGTAAAAGGGAAATAAACAGACAAACAAAAAAACAAAAAAAATACTAACAAAAATCCATCAGGATTGAATTGGATTGCTTTCATATCACCGTGAATAACCTGACCTTGTGTCACACTGCTCATGCTGTCAGCCTTTAAAAACGCGAATTGCAGCATAAAAAGGCCAAGCTTCAGTAAACAGAGCTATTAATGCAGCATTTTCAACAGCAATAGACAAACCCAAGCTCTGCAAATAATAAAAAGGCACCCAGTGGCGTCATTAAGTCCAGGCATTCAGGACTTCAGCCCCGAATTTTTTGAGCAGAGCCCCGAATATGTTTTGGTGTGGTAAGAGCTGTCATTTTAATGCATAGAACAGAACTTTTGTTGGATTGGAGAGAGGGATGGAATAAAGCGCTGCACAAAACCACAAGCACATGTAACATGCAATGTCATTAATTTGGTCAGTTCTGAGCCTCTGACCCTGGAAGAGAGAAAAACAAATAGTGTGATGCCAAGCGCGAGGTGAGGACACAGATCATTGCTCACAGCTCGTATGTGAGAGCTACAGGTGGAGGAGAGCTGAGGAGAGCTGGAGCTCATCTCTCAGCACCGTCTCAATTCTCATTCTTACATCAATTGTTAAGGTCCTCCAACAGCGCCAAAGTTTGTCTCATTACGCACAGCTATGCCTATTTATGACTCATAATGTCTATTACTTGATCACACATGTGGTTTCATGTTTCATGTCTCTCTCTCTCTCTCTCTCACACACACTCATAGTTTTTGTTACTTGTTAATACATAATTAGCAAATCTAGTTTCTCTGTTAATCTTCAAATGGTGCTTGCAGATGCTGAAATGTAAAAAAGGTCTAGACAAAGCCCCCAGTGTTCAGGGTTCAGCCCGAGATCTGTTCAAACCCTAGAAACGCCCCTGGACCACCTTAAACGGAAAGCATGTGTTTTCTGATTCTGTCAGTACTGAAGGTGCAATGCACAGTGACAGTCTTCGTTGATATTGCCAAAAGCAATTTGTTGAACGTATTTGCTGCCTAATGAATTTGGAGATGGAATACAAACAATCAGAATAATGTTGCAAATTACTGTTTGATTACCAGAACCCCAACTCTCTGGGAAAAACAAATCACTGAGATACAGCAAATCAAATATGTAGTCACAGAAAGCTTTGGCTTCTAGTCAATCAAATTTGTTACTAAGAGTACTGAGGAAATGCAAAACAATGTTTGCACGGTAGTGTTCAGTTTCACAATGGAATTAATATGACAAAACGATGCTCACACAACTGGGAAAATAAATAAAAATCCTAATCTTCTAACTTTGATGGAGGGAGGATTTTCTTTCTCTGATAATGAAAATTTCCAATTATTGACGTGGCTTTGATGAAGTGGGATGTACAGGCTTGTCTTGCAATGTTTTGAGGTTGTTTTTTTTCCCATCATACCACCCGAGTCCAGGGTGTAATTCAGAACCGTTGAGAAATCCATCTTTTGTAGCCACTTTCCCACCATCAGCGAGGTTTTGGATTATATGGTTATATTTGATGGTGTTATATGTAATCTGAACTTGAACCATCTTTCCTCTGGACAACTTTTGTGGAGAAGTCCCTGCACAAAAAAATATATCTGTCAAAACGGAATCCGGTCCTATTAAAGGGAAATAAGGAAAAAGAGGGTTTGGATTATTCCTTTGCTCGTCCATTTTTCTTTTTTCTTTTTTTTATCTCTCCTTCTCCTATCTCTGTCCTTGGGGATTTCTGCCTGATGGGAATGGCAGTGGTTTTCAAACTCTCACACCTTCCCTCTAAATGTCAAATTCAGGTGTGTGTGCTTTCTGTTTCTGTTGCAGTGTTTCCTGCCTCGTCTTAATTAAATGCCTGTTTGTTTGGTTGCTTCTCTCATTTTGGCTTGTTTTCAGCTGCTCTCTATCTTAGCTTTTAGTTTTTTCTATGATATTGTGTAAAGGTTTGTCAGTGTTGGTGGAAATATTCTCTCTCTCTCTGTCTCTCTCTCTCTCTCTCTGTTTGTGTGTCTGTCAGCACTCACATGTCTCTGCACTTTTTTTTTTCTGACCCTAGAAAATTTGTCGAGTTTCGGTGCATCTAATATGATCCTGTGACATTCTTGTCAATAACATGGCAGCAGAATTCAGCAGAAATCTGGAGACATGCCACGGCTTGTCACCTGAGACACATCCTTTCTCTTCCTCTTTCTCGCTCCGTTCCCAAAGGGCTCCGCTTCGCCCAAACTTGCCCTCACCCCTAACTCTGCAATTTGTGGCAGGTGGTGAGGAGATGACAGGATTGTTCCAGGTCAAGCATGGAGCTCTGACCCCACCCCTCTGCTCACTCTTATCCAGAAAACGGCTCACTCGCTTGGGTAAGCCAGCTGGATTTCACCTCAGAGTCTGAGCCTTTAGTCACGCTCTGATAAGTGATTGACTAAAATGGCAGGCTGTCACAACGAAGCTGGACGCCAGACTCACACAGCACCGGGTATTCTGGTTACCCGCTGATGCTCGGCCAGCAAAATCAATGCAGGCGGAGAAATCGAGGATTGTGAAGTATGTGTGTGAATGTTTGTGTGTGTGTGTCCTTGTGCTTTTGTCTTTTTGATGCGCTAACAGGGGCAACAAGGTGTGGATAAGACATAGTAACAGCTTTCCATTTGTCCTCATTTTGAAAAGGGTCATTCCTAGGGTTGCAGGATAGAGATAGGGCCCTTTTTTTCCAAAATATTGCAATGCCAAAGTTCCCCTTGGTCTTCTTCTTCGGGTAAGGTTCCAGGACGAGTGAAGTACCTTGTGTTTGTTTTTCCGCCACATTCCAAGAACAGCCAACTATATGCAAATAAAGGGGAGATGTCTAGTCATTCTGCTTGCAACTGACAACACCAAAACTGTAAACATGGAAGATATTGAAGCCGTTGTTAGGTTCATTATTATTTACCACCGTGCTGCTGGAATGCTGCATTTGGTTTTCGAGAAGAGACGCGCGGAGGTTGAAAATGAGATTGAGGATGCTGCAAAAGCAAGAGCTGAAAAAAATGCTTTTACATAGAGTAATGGAAATCAGCTGTGAGATGGCGTGCAGTTACACATTGATCTCGATCTCCTGATAGATCGATCTTTTAATTAGCTCGTATTTGCAGTCGATCACTGACTGTTTTCAAATGGCAGAGGTTATACTAAAGTGCTGTATGTGTCACCAATCAGGGATGTTCAGGGCTAAAACTCTACCTTGATGGTCCCCGGGAATTCGGAGAGTACTACCATGGTTGCAGGGACTGTTTTTGGGTCCAGAGACTCAAAAAAAGCGACTGGTTCCTTTGGTTGAAAAAGGGTTCCTGGATCCTCAAAAGGGTTCCTACAGTTCCTGCAGTGGAAAGTGACTATATGATGCTTTAGAGCTGTTACCCTGTCCAGACTGTGCTCCTAGGTTTCAGTATACCCACACAATCTTCATTTTAAACCCTCAGCTCTTTATTCTATCAGATTAACACCTAGCCCTGTCTGGGATCTGTGGAATTGAATAAAGCAGCTTTTACTGTCCTATTTGCCATTACCTCGGGTTGTTTGTACAGTCTTACACTACTCAGTGCCACTTAAGCCTCAGGAACAATGTCCACACTTGTCAAGGCCCAGGCCATATTCCATGCATTTCCATCCCAATCAGTATTAATGCTTCATGGTATGTTGTTGAATTGCACTGCATGCCACGCTGCATGAATGCACATAGAGAGAAAATGCCGTTTTGTATTTATTTAAGCCTCACTCACACAGGGGCTAGTATTATGTGGGGACTTAGTGTAGTTAATAAATTACCCTCCCACTCCTCCACCCTCTGCATTTCAAGGATTTTTAGCACATGATAATGAAATTTGCTGAACGTAGTGAGATGCACGTAGTGAGAAAATGCTTTTTTTGTATTTATTTAAGCCCTGTTCTCACAGGACTAGTGCGGTGTGGAGGCCTAGTGTAGTTAATGAATTACATCCCCCAGCCTCTGCATTTTAGGATTTTTTGCACGTGATAATGAAATTTGGTAAAATCATCTTTGCACATTAAGCTGCAAGGTCAAGATCCTACAATTTGTCACTTTGAGATAATTATGCAAACTGGAATTGTGTGCTGAAAATGCATGTAAAACTTCGCATGATAGATTCCGCTACTGTATCCATTTTTCAGGGAACAATTATGGTGGAAATTTTGCGTTTGATTGTGATGGGGGGGGAATACCAAATAAATAGTTATTACACATGCATTGCATCAGCACATCTATGACTTCCATTTACATTCAGAAGATGCAAATTTGAAAATGGGGACCTGATTTAAAAATAAAGGACTACCATTGGACTACCATTCAGGATCTATTCTTGCTTTTCAGATTGCAGTGAAAGAGATAATGATGGTGACCTGGTCAGTGATTGATTTTGGGTCTGGCCTCACGTTTGAGACTTGATAGAAACAGGCCCTTATCTGCCGCTGTGATACTGCACGTCTCAAGCACATAGACATACACAGCTTGACTCATCGATTCATCTATCCCCAGACACCCTCAATGGCTCAATCTCACCATTTCTTCTGAAAACACGTCAGCTGGCACCAGAGTAATTAGAGTCCACACCCAAGCCATCAGATTCTCTTTAGACGGGCTCAGTCAGGCTTTCATTTTAAGTCTTTAAATCTTCCCAAATGCAGTAATCTGTCCCACGCTTGTCTAAACTGTGAGAGTGGGATACTAAGGAGATACAAAGTTTATTTGGTCCGTGAATCCCCCACACTTTTAACTTATGAATTCAGTGTCAGTCCGCTTACACCAAACCAGATGAGATCTGCTTGTGTTATCGACAGAGTTGATATGGGAATCATTAGCTGGCGCGCGAGTGTGTCAGTGTGAATGACTGATTTCATTGTTATTGTGTGTGTTGTCATCCTTTGGCAGTGGAAGTGTGGCAGTAGTCTGCTGAGATTTTTCATTTGGCTTCTCTTGTTTGACTAATTGCAGTTTATGCTTGGGTTGGGCGAAGTGGGATGGGACTTTCATTCTCCAATTTGTCTTGTAACCTGTGTGACACTGACATACACAAGCCTGATTACAACGGCCTATTCTTCTTCTTCTTTTTTTTTTTTTTTTTTTTTTTACCAAGTGAGGACAGAGAGGTAACAAGAGACGGATGGAGAGGGAACAGGGAACGATCAATTGAAACATAATAAGAAGATACAGAAGAAATACGAGAGCTCAAGCCGCAAGTCATAGGCAAAAAAAAGAGAAAAAAATAGTAAAAGAAAAAACTATAGCAGAGTCATCTTTAAAGGAATAATCCACCCTAAAACTCTCAACACAGTTTAAAATACCTTTTTTGGTGATGTACTTTGCATATCTGGATCTTTATTTTGGTTCTGTGGTGCTTTTTTCTTATTATCATGGAAAACTGATCAAGCACAGATGATGTGATGCCATATTATACAGTTAGAAATCTAATATATAAGACAAAGAGATGCCAAGACTTGTTGTGTTTTGAGTAAGGTGCAGGACTTTTGCTTTTTATCAACTGGAAAAGTTCACTCTTTTGCTTTTGCCATTCTGTTGCTATCATTACCACTTTATTCACTTATACTTGATGTAATAAATTCAGAAACATTATCTGGAGAACATTCTGGGACATGTAGGACATTACTAGCTGAAGTATAAGTAGCTGAGGCAGGTTGAGGGAAAGTGGGTACGCCAGAAAAGTAAATTATAACCCTTAATCACAAAATAACTCCTAAAATGAATTGAATATCACTGAATGATATATAGCAGTATGAGAGTATCCAGAGGGGGAATTTTCCTTTAAGAGCAGCATTAGGGCAGCACAAAAGCTCCTCTGACAAGGTATTCATTTTTGTGTCAAGATGATGAGCTGTTAAAAGGGGGATCTGAGCTATGCCTGCTCTCAATCACCTCTTGACCTGGTACCAAAGCCCTTCATTAAGCAGCCTCTCTTCTCTGTGAAGTAAAAGCTGCTGCATCGCCTCAAAGGGAATGGTACCTATTGAGTGCAGTGTAATGTCCCATTAGCTGTGCAGCATTATTCTATTTGTATCACACACACACAACCGGGAGCTGTTTATCTCCAGTAATACAATGCAAGAATTTGCGCAGTAAGCAGTATAAATAGAGATGAATGTCATTGGAAATTGATCTCTTACGTGTTTTCTGTATGTGCTTAAAGAACTGAGAACATTGAGGGAAGGATAGAGAGACAGAAAATGCCACCTTCTTCTCTTGGAGAGGAAATCAGACACAAAACAGACCAAAAAAAAAACCTCAAATGCCACAAAATGCTGACTGGTGAGATGGATATCCTTGAGTTGAACTGAAAAGAGAGCTGAGAGTGACAGAGCGAGGCGAGAAAGAGAGAGCTAAAGCTTGAGAGACGGAGAAGGAGAGACGAATAGAGAAGGCAAGAGACACAGCGGGGGAAAAGAAAGCGAGATCTAAAGAGAGAGGGAGCCAAAGTGACACAGGAAGAAAGAACGACAGACCTAAAAAAGAGAGAGTTAGTGGGACAGGCAGCCTCAGGGCCTGCAAGCCTACTGCGGAGGGATTAATGATGCGAGGTCAGACCCTAAGCTTGTTTACAAAGATGCACACAGCTGTTTCCACTACTGCTGGCTTCCATCGCCGTGCTGTAGGGCACGAGCCACCACGCTCTGTGACTACACTACCCACCATGCACCTAGAGAGACGGGGCTGAAGGACAAAAGGGGAGTGCGTGTGTGTATGCAGAGAGAGCATGATGGATAGATGGAAGGACGGGGCAATTGTTGGAAATGAATATGAGCG
>OMLF01027976.1:27281-40623 GCA_900302615.1 Holocentrus rufus
ATAATAATAATAATAAGAAGAAAAAGAAAATCGGATTACAATAGTGTGATTGCTTGACAGCAATCACCCTAATGATAAAAATTAAAAATAGAAAATCAAAGCTACCTCTCAAGGTCCTTTGGAGAATACTCCACTTCAATAAACTTGCACTGCCTTTTAGTCATAATTGCTGTTAAAAGCTGCTCATAAAACACATTTTGGTTAAATGGTATTCATTAAATTGATTTTGAGCAAAATGACGGGTACTGGCAGAAAAAAATGTTTTCAATTTTTCCTTCTAGGATTTTAGTATAATTGCATTGGGATAATTATTAGAATGTCGACATATTCATTCTCTAGGCAAATTTAAATTTGGTTTATTAAGTATCCACAATTGCCCCTTTTTGCTGTGATAACACAGTTTGTTTAACAGACGCTGTGTAATGCCAAATCCCAGGGGCCGTTTAGCTATTGTATATGGATGTCGTATCACAATATTATTATCATGGTGCTATGATAAGAAAGACAGTCCTTACGTTTGCTTTTCTCCCTGTCACTTCCAAGAGTTGAGTGATTGTCAGTGTTTTATGTTTTACCACAGTAACATATTGTGCCGTAATTGTGCTTTTATCTATGAATTTGAAGAGTGACACCTGTCACTACCGATGAGATGTCTTTTAACAAGCCTACAGGACGTTCATTGAATTCCCCTCCCCTGATTGCATTGTAACTTTCACCATCCCACAAACACAGTGGCATCTCCAACAAAACGACAGGCAAGTCAATTAGCAGCAGCTATCATCGAGCTAATCAGCTGGGATTACACAGCATGTCGTAAACCTATCCTCATATAATCTCCCATCATCCGCTGTACACAGAACATAAACATCTGAGCGGCTACTGCATGCAGCCGAATTGAAGCCTCAGTCAAGATGTGAACCTGGGTGATATGATTCAGGTATCAGTTCAAGCACATTAAATGGTAGTCAAGTGCAGCATGTTGTCAAAGGCAAACATAAAATTGTTGTGGCACAATTTTCAGCACCATTCAATTTCCTGGTATGAGCTGCCACACCGCTCTCCATCCCCCACAGTGCCTTATTCTGAGGAAAATAAAGTTTTAGAGTGACCATGCTCCACACTCAAGGCATCATTGAGTGTTTATTTGCAGACATGGCCCTCGCTAACAGCTCTCCTCAATATTCATTCATTACTCACAGGCAGCTGTTTCCAGTTTTGCATGTTGAGTTGAGAAAAGGGGACATTTCCCGCTACGCACACAATGGTGACAACATGTTCATTCGTCTGATGGCCGCGGTAAAAACGACATTCACGCGGTAACAAAAGAATGCTTCTCCGCAGTTTGGTTTCTCCGGCAGCACCTCATTTTCTCCCGAGTCCTTACACCAACTAATAACAACCCCAACCTGCACGCTTCCTTTGAATAGCTTGCCCAGTACATTCCGCAGCCTTTCATTACAATATGAATTGACAACCAGTCGTCGTGAGAAAGGGGATGGTTAGAGTGGGCGGTTAAACGTTAAGCGCTAGCTGCTAGCAATCTCACCCCTGGTCCATTAGTTCCATTTATCCACGGGATATTTATAGGGCACCTTGAATTGGGGTCCCGAGGCAGGTGATTCAAGGGAGAGGCCTGTCCAAGCTGGTAGTGATTAATGCATGAATACGTAAGCTTTATCAGAAGTCCGGCAGCTTCGGGACCAGTGAATGTCAATGCAATTAAAGGCGGGTGGCAGACGCAAGAAAAGAGAGGCAGTGCCTATCTGCAGATTGCAGACCGAGCTGGGGAACACGGGTGCCTTGGTGAAGGTTCCGGCAGCAGCGCCTATTCATTCCTTAATCACCTCCACTTCTCATTAGGGCCTCCTTTTGTTCCAACCGTCGCCTTTTTCCTGCGCTGTGCCAACAGATAAAATATGGCAGCCTCTGAGGAGAGGAAAGAAGCGCTTTGCCCAAGCTTGAGGAACCCCATTAAACGGTGCGACAGAAAGGATTGAAAATGAGGAAGGAAAAGAAAGGAGGGTGGTGGAGTCAGTCAACTAAGGAAGAAGAGAGGACCCAAGGGAGAGGGGTGGTGACAGGAACTGGAGAGATAGAGAGCACATGAGAGAGAGGGAGAGAGAGAGAGTCGTCTGACCGTGAAGACTAGTAATTCTTCTCGATCTTCCCTTTAGGATTGGTGATGCACTCAGAGGGCCATTACTATATGGGAGTTTATATCATAACCATGGAGTTCAGCTCATTACTGCTGTAACTGCTGAACCTGCCTCAGACCTCTGGAATATAATCTGCACAAACCTGAGAACTGAAACTCTGTCGGAATGTCGAGTGTCTAGTTCTGGTTATTGGATGCAATTTGCCAGTTTCATTCAGTCCTACAGCTCAGTAATACACTTTAATGGTGGAAAAAGGGGTTAATTTTCTACCATTTAGAGTTAACAAGGTGCTTTCTAATATTTAATCTGTTATTATTATGCCTCGTCTGTCTGTTACAAAGCCATTCTGAATGGCAGGACTTGTCAAACCTTTTTAGAAAGAGAGGAGGGGGATGTGCTGTGTGTTTGTGCATGACAGTTCAGAGCTATAACAGCTAATTCGCCTTGATATAACAGCCGTTCCCATCATCGTCACAGCGTTCATGGGCGAATTGCACACGAAAACATTATGACACATAATGGGTTGTCACTGCAGGTTGTAAAAATGAACCTATAGGCCCATGTAAATCAGAGATAATGCTTTCCACCTGTGCATTGATTGGGGTAAAATGGATCCCTGGTTAGCAACACGCAGCGGTGAAGTCTGTCAGGTCTGACGGAAGTACAAAATGAGCCCCATTCTCAACGGCACTCACAGTAATAGCAATAATAACAATAATCCAAATGTGCAGAGTATCCCTTCCTGAAGCAATCCGTGCTTGAATATTTCCCTCGGCTTGACGGATTATCCTCTGACTGACTGCTAAATATTTGGATCCCCACAAGGGAGACCTGGGTTCTGCTGCAAATACACAATAATGTCTCTAGTCTGAGCTAAGTCTCCCTCCAAACTTTTAATAGTTTATTTTGGGAGGCATACCCCTCCCAGACAAGGATTTTGTGCCTCATCCCCTCCCATCCCTGTTAAGAAGGGGAACAAAAGGGGGCTTGTTGACAAGGGCTGAATCTCCATACCGTAAGGTTTTGCTGCAGAGATGTAAAGGTTAGCCTCAGGCATGACTCAGCAAAATTAGAGACACTTTGAGCAAATGGTGCAGGAGGTGAGAGGACAGTCAGTCCTTTCCTCAACTCAAGAAAAGTTTCAAGATGAAGCAATCTTCACTTCTGTTGTATACTCAGATTTGTTGTCTTCCTAATTCAAACGGAGATTGTAGCGGTTTTAATGGTCCAAGGAGGAAGAGAGTGAGAGAATACAGATGGTCCCATTTCAAAATGACATATCGTAAATCCTGATGGCCTGATGGCAATATCTACATCATTTCCCGAGATGCTGTAAAGCTGTGAAGGAGAATGAGAGAGAATGAATTAAAGTATATGGAGGGTGTTATTTCCAAATACTATTGATGCTTTTGAAAAAATTGTGGCCACCTGAAACTCATCGTTACCTTCTTCAGTAACACAAATGATTGGATCCTCATAAGAACAACTTTTTTGTAAATGGATAACAGGATGACTCATAACTGTGATGGCAACCCATGTTGTTGTTGACAGGTGTTTTTGTACCTGTCAATCGCACACACACACCACAAAAAAATAATCTTAGCAAGTCACTTCTTATATTCAGTCTTAAAATCTTGTTAAAACAGACAAAAAATCTGCCAGTGGGATGAGATAATCATGTTCATTTCCAATACAGTTTCACTTGTTTCAGGAATTTTTCTGTGAACAAGCATAAACATGTTGAAACAAGGCAGAATGAGCCCACTAGTAACAAGAAAATGACTCCTGAGTCAAGAAAAATTCATGAAACAAATTGATTAGCATTGCAAATAAGCGGGATTATCTCATCCCATTGGCAAATTTTATAATTTAAGAAAATTAAGTTTTGAAGGCTCAACACTAAAATTACTTGTTATTGTGTTATTATTTTTTCCTTGCACATGCATTTTCTGCTAATCTCCTGGATAATTGTCTGTGAAGATTCTCATTCATGCAGGTCACTTCACTTAGAAACTCCTGGGTAATTTGCCTTTAATATAGACATCAGAATAAATACCCAAATGCGTACATTACATGTAAACTTTTCTGATGCTTTGCGCTCGACATGAGTTATGTGCAGTCCGACGTGATGATACATCGCATGCTACCTCAGGAATTGTGTCCTTAATTGTGTTCTTAGCAAGCTTGTGGAAAGACAGGAGTGTACCACTTAAAAATAGATAAATAAAAATAAAAACAGTCCCAGCAGACCCTGTTTGGCGAGGATACACTGATTTGGATAATTACATCGTTACAGAGCCACATGGGGTACCAAAGTTGTTTTTGTCGCTGAACCAAATCATTATTTATTTCATCACAGCTAAATTACGTTTTTCCCTCAGTTGTGTGCTCGACTGGTTAAACCACTCATTATTGATAAAGTGACTGAGGAAGTTTGGTGGTGAAGAAAATGGAACCAAGCCATAAAGTGTGATAAATGCTCATCAGCATTTTTTAAAATCGTTCCTGCTGCCGTGCAATGCTTCATCATGAAAAAATATAGCGTGCTCCTTGAAAGAATACAAGAGTCACAACCTCAGCGCTGACCCTAACCCTCCCCGCTCGCCAGATACGAAATGACTCTTTAATGCGAAGCAGCAAGGAGGATAAAAATGATGAAGGGGATGGTGGAAGTCAACTCATTCCCCTCAAGATTGCTGTTTTCTTTGCAGCTGAGAAGAACTGAATCTAAAGTGATTTAGTGTAATTCAGTTCTTAGGTATTTCAATTAAATGGGTAGAGGATGGATGATCTTTCCTAAACGCTCCCCACACCCCGCAACAAAACAACCTGCTGTGTCTCTCCACTTCCCTCTTTTGTTTTAATCACCGTGTATAATGTATGCATTGCTTCCATGCATCGATTAAAGCCCGAATCCATTCAGGTTTTCTCGTTCTCTGCCAGGCTGAGGATGACTTATCTTCCTTAACTCCAGGTGGCAGATATCCACATTTGCCGCGCGATAATAGGTGAGCCGCAGCGTCGTTGCCAGATAATATTCCTGCTGCCTTGTGAGGAAATGAGGAAAGAAAAGAAAGGGAAATGATGTTGTCATCTCAAAGGCTTAATAAATCATCCAAAACACGATTTGTACAACAGGCTTAAGCACAGGTTTAAAAAAGGCTTCATCCTTCATTCATGTTGCAGCACGGCAGGTAGCAAGCGTGAGGGAGCCAGAGCAACAAGGGAGATTAAATATCTGATCATTTCTGCACTTCTATCTGCATACCACTCACTTCTGCCTGCTTATCTGTCTGCATGTTTGTCTTTGCATCTGTCTGTCCGCTTGCTCTCCACTCTGCAGCATTTCTTTGATTTTAGTTAGCTGAGAAATGAACCGCTAAATCAATATGAGGCACAAGGACCTTACCAGACTCAAATATTCAGTGTG
The DNA here is from genome assembly GCA_900302615.1 of Holocentrus rufus. Classification (NCBI taxonomy): domain Eukaryota; kingdom Metazoa; phylum Chordata; class Actinopteri; order Holocentriformes; family Holocentridae; genus Holocentrus; species Holocentrus rufus. The sequence goes on from OMLF01027976.1 coordinate 32,868, forward strand.
CTGAAAGGACAATGATTCAGAGGCCTGGACAGTGACCCAGAAAACACTACAACTAGCTCCTTGATAACTCCATTTGGGGGGAAAAAATGTTGTTTTTCCTGGCCATACACAGACTTGTTCACACACACACACACTCACACACACACACACACACACACAGCACAGTCCATGTGCACATCAGCACACATCACTACAAGGTCTGCAAGGCTAAAGTAATAATAAGAGCAGCAGCCCGGCCATTTCTCCGCTCATAGCTCCTCTAGGCCTCTTCACTCTCCCTGATAAACCAATCCAGAAAGATTTCAGCTGCACCCCTGAGCAAGGTTACTCTATTGAGGAAACAAAATCATTAAAATACTCTGTATGCAGCCCAGTGAGTGAGTGCGATTTGTTGATACACTTGTATTGACAGTTGTACTCTTTGAACACAGCCTTCAGAGTCTTGTCCAATGTTCCAGCAAACGTGTGTGATCTTAAAGCGGTACAAGCTAAGATTTTTACATAAAAATACATTGAGAGTGCTGAAAAACAAATAAACTACACATTAGTCATTACTTTTATTAAAAATAAGTTCATTTTTTGTTACCCAAGAAAAGTAATTCATTGCTTTACTTTTGCATTAGACCCTAAAGTGTACTAGGCTTACTTGTAATCAGTGGGCCAGTAATTATTGTAAACTTAAACCCACATTACCAGTTTTTTTTTGTTGTTTTTAATAAAGATAGAGACTACAGCATCAAATTCAAACTTGTCATATTTACCACCTTGTCAGCTCATTCATGCTCCAACAAATTTATTTTGATATTTTTGACTTGACTTTAAGGCAGAATAAGACAAGGTTAATTAGCCTACATCAACAGAGAAGTTAAATAAGCTAAAGAATGTAACACAAGTAATAGTCTATCTTTTAAACCAGTAACTGTATTCTGATTACTGATATTGGCACAGTAACACCATACTTTACCCTGATACAGGAAAAAGTGATGTCATTATGTTTGGTAACACAACACTTCGTTCTGTGCAGTTGCCTAGGTTGGCTTTAATCTTGTTTTGGTAAAACTGTAAAGCACATATCCTCATAGCTGTGTTTGAACTTAATTTCCCTTTCATATAAACAAAAGGCATCACACTGTCCTTTGTCCTTTCATCACCCAAATGTCCTCTGCTCTTTGCTCCACTCTCTCCTGTTGTTTTACTGTCTACTATTAACAGGATGTTCTTTATTTTATAATATCAGTCTGTTATTGTTATATCCTTTAATGTTGAATATTTGTGCGTCTTAATCTTTCATGGACCCTCCGTCCCCCTGAAGGCTAACCTCTTGCCAGACCGTCCTTGTAAATAAGGATTTGTTCTTAAGTGACCTGCCTGGTCTGATTTAAAATCTTTGCACTTTCCACCCGCACTTCTATTTTGTTCAGGTCCTTAGAACTTGTGCTTGAAGCATCATAGAGAAGCAGATGTGACCTGTGACCCGCCTGGCCACCTAAAAGTTAAATAAAAGAAATTAATATAAAAATTCTCTCTCCATATCATTTTTTTTCCATCTTTTTTGCATGCATCCCACTGTACCCTTTCTCCTTTTCCACCTTGGTTAAATTTCTAACTTCCAGTGAGGCTTGTCGAGGGCACAGCGCAGGAAAGATAAAAAAATAAAATCATAAGGCCACTGGGCAGCAAGTTGAAGGTAGCAGATAAGTATGCACTTCTTATTATTCAAAACACCGGCGACTGCGTTCCCGGTGCCAGGGGCTGTACCAAGGGCGAGTTTGAGAAATTATACACTTGCCCAGTGCAGGGTGGCGAAGTGTTACATACCGATTTGGAGAAGAAAAAAAAAAACAGCCTTCATGCTCTCTACCAGTCACCCTAGGTGGGGCAACCAGCCAGGCTATCATTAGCAGCCTTATAAAGTCCATCTCAACAAGCATGATGACTAATCTGGCTGTAATGACAGTACCACCCCTGGACCTCCAGCTCTTCATCTGCACACATCTGTGCTCAATTACTGGAAATAATTCAACTGGTAACGGCGTCTTAATAGTCGGGTGGTGGGTTGATGGCAGAGGGAGGGAGGAGGAGGAGGAGGAGGAGCAGGAGCAGGCCAGAGAGGGGAGGAGAGGTTGAAGAGAGAAGTAGAAGTGAAGAATCTGCAGGAATGTGTGTTAACAGATCTGTTCTCTACCTATCCTGAAAAACTACACACTTGGAGTCATTAAATTTACACTGTCTAAAAGTTCGATTTTTTTTCTTTGTCAGGCCAGGACGAATATTCTTTAAAAAAAAAGTGACACTTTCTTAAATTTTTGTGCTATGAATCATTTTGGAACAGTAGGTGTCACTTTTTTTTCGAACAATGAATATTTTATTTTGGGATGAAGCTCTCGGTGTCTCTGCGGGTTGAATAGAGAGTGTGGCAGAAGTTCATTGTAGATGCTGCATTGACAAAGTCCTTTTAGCAAACACTTTTATGCGAATTGACCGCGAGTGATGCATTCAATACGCATTCACTGTGTGGCACTGGTGGGGAACCAAACGCATATTAGAAGCCACTGAACCTCACCGGAAATCAAATCACACTCTGGTCATAAAAATGCTAATGTTTACGTGGTTAAGCAGCCTCTCTCAAGCATTGACTGCGTGTGTGTGTGTGGGTATGCATGTGTGATTTTGCAGATGTGTGCAGCTGCATGCATGTGGGTGTGTTTTTACTGTGCCAGTGTGCTCATACTATACCCAGAGACAGTCGCTGAATGTTAAGCTGCTGCGGAGTTAGTACACTATCCTGAAGGAGGGGTTAGAGTTCATTACATTTTTATTGAGAGGGATGGTGTGGAGGTGATTGGTGTAGTGTGCTTGCATTAATCATTTCCATCCCACATACCTCAGGCATTGTATTGCCTGTGAACATTTTGAATTCTGCCTACAGTGTAGATTTATGTGCATAGAGGGAAACATATCATATATGCATGCAGTATAAGTTTGCACGCTCTCTCTCTCTCTCTCTCTCTTCAATTTCAGTAGTCTTCATTTTAAACTTTAGAATCAGTTTATGCATTTCTTTCTTTTTCAAATGCGTTTTCAAAAACATTTCCATGCCTGCTGTTCCCGTGATAATTTCTAAATGATTATAATTTAGACAAGTTCCTTTACAGGCGTTTAAATAACGCCCCTAATTTTCACCGTCCTGTTTTATGGCACCAACTGTGAATCTTTAAAATTTGCTGTGATAGATGGGCAATTCTGTGTTTGTAAGGCCTGTAAACCTTTCTCGTGATCTCAGTGATTGATATGCAGCCGAAACCAAAAGTGAGAATTGTTTCTGCAGCTGGTTACATTTAAAGCTACACAGCCAGGCCAGAAGAATTTACAGTTGCTTTGCTTTGCTTGCTAATGATTTTTTTTTTCGTACAGAAATGCAGAAACCTCTCTTTTTATAGAGACAGTAAAGTGAAATACATAGGCTACAGTAAATTTCCTGCTTTATGTCTCAATAAAATTGTATATTTACATGTTCTCTTGAGTTATTATAGTGCTATAGAATTTGCAGCCAAGTCTCGTTTCCCAAAATGCTGATAAATTCCATTACACTTATAAATATCCCTTGTATCTTATTCAATAAGTGAAGCCTGTTATTTTTTGCTCCTCCCCCAGAGCCCGCTCTGCACCCGAGGCAGAAGCCACCAGCTACTGACCTTTGCTACAAGACTGAAATGAGCAGTCTCATGGACTTCAACTCTCCAGACTCCTCCCTGGACAAAGGTAAGACCTGTTCTACTTCCTGTTGAGCCAGGATACACTGACAGAGCGGCAGCGTCTTCTCAAAATGTTACCCAAGCGGTGCTCTAGGTGACTGCTGTGCAGGCGTATAGTTTTCAGAGGCAACCATCGTAGCTTCCATGTTCCTCTTCTCCAAAGGTGTATTTTGCATAGAGCAACTTGAGACCGCGCGAACTGATGGGTCTGCTTGGCTGCAGTGTTGTTCCTCCCATGTGTTACTGATAATAAAGACATTATAAAGGCATTCAAAAAGAGACTAGCAGAGGAGCTTTGCAAATATGTTAAAATATACAATATTTCATCCCCATGATGATGATTGTCATTGAATTCATGGTGAGAAATTTCGCAAATTATCAGTTTGAACAGAACTGTGGACACTCAGAGAATGTAAATATGTTATTTCCGTTTTGATTCATGCTTTCTTAGTACAGAGGTAATAAAAACTTGATAGTGCCATCTAGTGCTTTGATGGTCTGCACACAGAACAACCAACACACAGCTTTGAAATGATCACGCAGCTCTAGACACTGCAAGCAAACTACTATGGCTTCATGTGAACGCAAACAATAAACAAATAAATGCTACTGCTAATAAATAACAAAGTCTTTAGAGTGCACACACACACACACACACGTATGCACACATACAAATTTGCACTGCAAACAGTTTGTACTGTTAGCCACTGAGCAAATGCACAGGAGAAGTCTGAGGATTAAGTGCCTTGCTCAGGGGTACAGCAGGATTGCATTATGGGTTGAGCACAACTCACCAGTCAACAATCTCATTCCAATATTTGTTTTGTTCCTTTCGGCTTCTGTTGAAGCAACGAGCATCTGTTAGACGTTATTCTTGCTAACGAGGATTGTTGCCTCATGTCCAGGCTGCCCCCGGCTGCTAATGAACCCAGGGAGTCCTGTGCTTGAAAACATCACAGACGGACTTGCAACTGATCGCACTTTAACAAAGGCTGTTTCTTAATTTACCCAGAGTGTGCTTCAGTATTGAACAGGCACAGGTATAATTGACCACTGCTTCTTTGTTTCCACTCGCAATTTGCATGGAGCTCAATAGAACGTTGTTGTTGTTGTTAACAGCAGTGGTTTACATTAGCATTTTGCTATCTGTGGGGAGGCAAAGTCAACTCATAAACCCTGAGCTTATGTTGGAGCAGTGTGACAGAAAGGCTTCAGTCCGAGCAGGTCATTCTGTTCTATGCTCATGACTTATTATCCATTTGAAACATCTGACTTACAAAATCTCACTCAAAATGAGTTAAAATATCTATCTATCTATATAAATATATTTATAATAATATCACATTATTACATTATGAGGGTTGTAACTGATGGATAACGTGATATTATAGCAATTACAAATTATTTGATTACAATTACATTTTCCACCCTTTTATCACTATTAAACATTATATAGCAGTTTGTGGATTAGATTTAGTGAATTATAAAACCTCTCAAGTTCATCCAGCTAAGAATCTTTACCTGCTGAGTTTGCTTCTTACTCAACATTTTCACGCTCTATAGTCACCAGTGCTTTTTGCGGTTGTGTTATGAGAATTCACCGCCTGTTGCTTATGTCACCAACTGTAACGCCCCGAATATCAGCCTGTAAACTTGAAAGGGCTTTTCTTATTCCCCAGCCTTTTATCTACAGGGTGGCCGGACGTGTCTGTGTCAGTGTGGTCAACTCACCAAACCCACAAAGTTACACTCGTCTATCTATAGTCTGTTTCCTTGTGCCCAGCCTTTTCGTGACACAAGCCTCTTTCAAGGATGTGGAGACTGTCGAGTGGATCAAAGTGGCTAACGATGGCACCAACACAAAGGCATCTCTTCCTGGCTCGTGCTGCCTGGTACGCTGCCAGCTCCACTATGGATCTCCAGTGTCACCCAGGCAGCCCCCGGGGGCCTTTTCCTCATTAGAGTGTCCTGCTTAGGGGTCTATTTGGATGCCAACTCTTCCTTCTCTCCTATTAGTGGTTGTCAGTGTCGTGCTGTTGCATTGAGAGGGCTTACAAGTACTGTCATTGTTAGAAAATATGGGAACAATGTTGCAGCCTCTGTGGTTAGCATGGTGGGTTAGAGCCCATTGCTGGTATGCATGTGGAGCTGATCAGGGGTCAGCTTTTCACTGCAGCTGTCTGTGTGCTGAAGTTGATGAAGCTGCACAACATGTTGAAGGGATTAATTACATTTTTAAGAATTTCTGCAGCTTTTTTATTTTACGATGGGAGTCACTGAGGTCAAGACAAGACAATTTACATATTTTATTAAGGAAAGATTCATGCACACACTCCTTTTACAGTCTGTGCATGCACACACACTCTTCTACAGTATGAACCAGCTGGTGCATTAGGTCTACGGTTGTTTCCAGTATGCTGTAAATGTGCAGACTCAGGAAAAATACACACACAACCCCTGCAGTGGCCAAGGCCGCGTATATCACCACAAGTTTCATCAGAAAGTGAACAGAGAACAGAGTGCTGTGGTATCAGCAAATTCATCTCAGGTCTGCAATAAGACGGAGAGAGAGAGAGAGGAAGATGTGATAAAAAGAGTGAGAGAGGGGAAACGAGTGTAAGCTATGACTGCCGTATTATTATGGAGACAGGTGCTGCTTCTGCACATTAACTGGCAATGATGTCATTAGCTGGGCAAAGCCTGGCGTCCCTGTTGAGGGTTTGCATATGGGTTGGTTTTCAAATGAAAGGGGAGTGTTAGTGCAAGAAGTCAACGAGGACATGCAGAGAAAAGACGCCGAGGGAAGGAGAGGCACAGAGGGAGAGAGAGAGAGAGAGAGAGAGAGAGAGAGAGAGAGAGAGAGAGAGCTGAAGAGCACAGCGAGGAGGAAAGCAAGGTGAAAGGTTGCCTGAAGCTTAACACCACAATGTCAGCTTAGTGCATATTCTGACTAACAAGAGAGAAGATTATGGAGAGGGAGGGAGGGAGGGAGGGATGGAAACAGAGAGAGAATAAGCAGAAGAACAAGAGAGAGAGGGAGTGTGAAGGTGTGTGTGCATGTGTGTGTGTGTGTAGGGGGGGTTGTCTCTGCTGAGTTCTTGCATTTTTCTCGTGCGGTGACACCTCTCAAAACATCTGCCCTCTCCGCAGCCCTTTTATAGCCACTGGGAGATTGGCATTTTAATTGCCTCCAGCTACAATATCCCTGCCTCTTCACTCAGATATAAAAGCGACAGAAATAGCTGCTCAAAAGTGCCAATCCACAATGGCTGCAGTTACACTCGTCTTTTTAATGTGCCTCATATCATTCGATTACACCCAAATGCATTGAGTGGCCGCGAAAAATTGGATAGTTGTTTGAACTGTCGTCTTCAAAACCGTGTCTGGAAGTGGTCACGTTCCTGCTGTGATCACAGTTCTGAAAAGTGTGGATGCAAATTGGGCACAAATCGGCCACAACATACATGACTGAAGAGAGGGAGAGCAAGGGAAAAAATAATGTGGAAATACATGTTATGGACGTAAACACCTTGGACGCTTAATGGGTATTTTCATTGATGTTATCTCATAAAATCTCAAAAATTGTGCTGCCACATCCATAAAACGTGTTTTGTGGTGTGTGTGTGTGTGTGTGTGTGTGCATCTGGCCTTTCCAGTAAAGGCTACTTGAGATTAGAGGATGAAATTGGCCGTGGGGACAGACCAGGTCTGATTAGCGGCAGACCTTATCTTTGTCGTTAGGGAAATGAATAATGGTTGCGGCAAGATAAGCAGGAAGGAGTATCTACACATTCTGACTGCTTCATTAGAGAGGGCTGCAGACAAGCTGAACTCAGAGGTCATGAGGTCAGAAAGTCAAATTTCAGGGGGTCTGCTGGTCTGCTCAGGACGGCATGAGCTGTCAACAAATGAATTCAGCGTGTGTGTGTGTGTGTGACAGACTCAGTGACCAGCAGGCTGATTTAAAGGCCATTTTACAGTCTGTTCCACTTTAACTCTGC
>OMLF01027979.1:0-14520 GCA_900302615.1 Holocentrus rufus
AAAGATTAGCTTTAGACAGCAGGTAAATTCTTCCAAAAGATTTTTTTTTGTATTAGTTGGCTTTTCTGTATTAGTTCTCATCATTGTGTGACTTTCTTTTGTTTCCTTTTTTATTTAAACGGGTGGAAATGCCCTTCTCAGGTCTAGACTGAGCAGTGCCCTACATTCCTTGCCTGGGTCTGTGCAGGGCATGGGAACAGGAAAACCTGCAGTGGTTTGTTCATTCATGGCCTGACAGAGAGCTGCAGCAATCAGATTCCGACCTATAGCACATTGACTTTTTACTGCATTTCAACCCTCCAGACAGTCCACATTTAGCTCCTTTCTCGGTTTCTCTCTCAGATTCCCCCTTTGGCTCCTGATCTAACACTGTCAGACTCATTCGCTCCTGGGTTGCAGGTTGTCAGACACTGAACTGCCATTTCATTGAGGTTTTGAATAGTGCTTTTGTCAGTCTTTTTCTTTATTTTTAATCTCACTTTGTCCTGCCTCATACTGTCTCTGTGCATATACATGTACATGTGTATCCATCATGTGTTTACCTGCACACGAGCAAGTCAGGTAATCCAGCAACCACAGCACTGGGTGTATCGAGTTTTGACTATTAAAATGTTTGCAAATTTCTTTTCCACTTTTTGACTCAGCGCACATTAAACACAGCAACGAGGGGACGCTGTTAACACTGCTATTGACTAATTGCAGTATACACACACATACACACACGCACACCCAGACACACAGTAGAGATGGAGTTGAGCTGACTTGCTGTTGCTCCTGGCTGTTGCAGTAAAACTCTCACATGTAACTGAGATTGCAGCCCTGCCACCCAGCCTGTCCCCTCTGCCTGCTCATGTGGAACATATGGATATATGTGTGCCAGTTAGCAACACAAGTCAAGCGGGACCAACGCGATAAAGCTCATTAGGAACAAGGGACAGGGCGATGTATGAGTGGGCTGTTGTAATGTAGGACCTTCTTCAGGCACTTCAGGCACTGCCAGTAGCTCATATCTGCTATCAGGCTATGACTGTGGAAGTCAAACATGTATGGAAGACACATATTTTCAAGTATTTTGATCTTGTTTCTTCTCATAAATTATTTTGGCTTTTTCCAGGTTAAAACACATTTGTGGTCGGATGACATGACAGTAAAAAATGGCTTTAATATTTCATGCGGGAGCGACAGAATGGGGTAAACAGTTTCTGGCTTGGCTCCACTTGCATGGCGTCATCCATGAATAGAGATTCCTTTACAGATGAGCTGCTTCTTTGCTCATCTGACAAAAAGCACCAGTTTGGAGGAACATTCAAAGTGGAGGTGTTGTCTGTCGTGATATCTGTTGTTCTTAGTCCCTTTCGGGTCTTCATAAAAACCTATTACAAATTCTAATGGTTTCTCTGTTGCCTTGCTAAAGAATCTGGGGTCAGTCTGGCATCATGCATTTGAATAATTGGGAGTCCTCAATCACCATGTTGCTCAATACACTCTCTCCAAGCAGCATATGAGGGTTGTCATGTGTCAGGGTGCATCTGTGTGTGTATGTGGGCGAAGGTGCATTGTGTATTAGGAGCGCACGGAGATGCAAAAAGTACCAAATGTGTGTTTTTGCTTGTGCAGGATGGGCGCACATACACACTCTCTCCGCAGCTTGCCTCGCGGCCATGTTTAACAGCCTGCCCCTCCTGCTTATGATAGGTTCCTAATCATTCACACTGGGGGAGTGTGTGTACAGTAATGTCTTCAGACGGCTCTCATATGAGTGTCTGTGTAGATCAACCCCTCTGTACTGATAATAATGAGCCCTCTGGGTGAGAGTAGGGGGTCGTCCGGGGGAGAGGGGGGTCATAAAGTGTAGCATATTAATGTCTAAGACCATGACCCCCCCACCCCCCTGCATCTGGTATAATTTTCACTTAGCCTTGTCCACTAAGGCAGTAATGGTGAGAATCTCTTTTTTTTTTATAATTTACTGCCATTCCCATGTTAGCAATTAACAGAAGCAAAACCAACATGACTGCTACAACTAGATTGTCACAGTAACAAACTATACATCTACTTCCTGTACACCCCGCTGTCTTTTCCAACTCACAATGTCCCGATGTCCTATTTTCATCGGAATATTTCTATATCCCCTCATCTTGTGCCTTTTATCTCCTTTGTTTGTTCCTTCCACCGTGGGGATTTGTAGCTCAGGGTGTTGTTTGTAATGATCCTTGGGACATCAGACCCATCCCGTACCAAGGCTTTCATAACAAGCTTCCTCCACGTTACGTAACGCACGCACACAATCCCGGCCAACGTAGTATTTCTGTTCATTATCGAGCTGTTTAGACCAAACATGTTATGTTTTACCAAGCGGAACGGGAAAGTTATGAGATGCTTTGCTGTGAAATGACAGGCTGCAAGGATAACCCCTGTCTTTCCCCTCTCGTTGGAGATCAGATCGTCGTTAATACTGAAACTGCAATGAATGAGCCAAATGCATATCAGCAGAAACCCACAGAGTAGCCACAAAACAATAACATTGTTTTCCTTTATCATATGCGGGTATAATTCACTTGAAAACTACTATTCTTAGAAGGAGTACTAGTGGTATAATTATTTTATTGTTACTACTACCATCAGAAAATCCCACTCCTACTACTTCTCAGTGTATTACAGTTTTATATGTTGCTATCAATCAACTGCACATCATTCATTCATTCATTGAGAAGCCAAGCAGACCTACTGAGACCGTAAAGGCCCATTGTTACATCTGTGTTTTTTGGTGATACACGGCATATTCATCCTGTATTTATGCGCGTTGTGTGTGCGTATGTGCGTGTCGTGTGGATGTAGGCTAATTCAGAGCATGTTGCATGTTTCCAGTTTTGGACAATGAAGCTTGAAGTAAGCCATCAATCTTTCATATGTCATCTGCGTACATCAGAAGAGGCAGTTTTCCCTCTCCTCTCTCTCTGCCCCCCCATGATGGGACTCTACTCCTCCTAGTGGTCAAGGGAGGCAACCCTCGCCTGCCTTGCCTCTCTTTTCAACAACTGCACTTGTGCTCGTCTATCATGATGAGTTTTTATGTGCCCATCAACGCAGTGTAGATAGGGAATCAGCCATTAATGACTACACAATTAGAGAGAAGGCTTTAAAGAGCAATACATTTCAATTTAGGAACCATAAACCTAGTGAGCTGGTAATTAATTGTAACTGCCTCTGGATAAATGGAAGCCCTTTGGACTGGGGTCAAGAAGACTCAAATCAGTTTCAAACAGCTTTTACATGGCTGCTTCCCTGCTTTAGTCACCCACTCATTCTGTCAGACCTTTGCTTATCTTATATGATATACGCATAGAGAAACTTTTCAACTTTTAATTAAAAGACTGGATAGCCTGGCAAATTGACCCACAGTTAAGTTGTTTTGGACTTCATGATGGTGAATGACAGAGACAATGCTATCCCAGGGAGACCGATATCTTTGGACAAAATGCCTCTCTCGCTCCATTTGTCCACATTCGTCTCTCTCCTTCCCCCTCATCCTCTCCTCCCCATGTCCCAGCATCTGGATACCTTTGGGATAGAGATGAGGAGAGGGGAGAGGAGGTCTTGTTTCATCCCCTCCCACCCCCTCCACCCCCCGTTCTCCCATCTCACTGTTTCCCAGGGGGCCCGGGGTGTTGTGATTTCATATCTCACATGATGGAGACACATCTAATCCTGTTAGAACCGAACATCTTCCAGCAGAGAGGAGAGGAGACAGCAGGAGGGAGAAGAGGAGGAGGAGGAGATGAAAGAATGAATGAGTGAGGAGAGAGGGAGAGAGCATTTAAAAAGCAAAGGAAAAAAGCCTCTGCCTGCCTGTTCTCGCTGGCCCACATATTGGTTTTGGGTTAGAGTGTGTGTGTGTGTGTGTGTGTGTGTGTGTGTTCCTGTCACCATGTACCCTCATGGGACCGTTCCGGCTGCTCCCCACATATCTGACAGACTCCTCTCAAGGTGTTTTCCCCTCGTTGTCTTTCCGTGTCTGCTCCATCTCTGCTCCCTGTGTGAGAAAGTTTACCCTCCAGGCCCCATCTGAGCTCCAGGCCCCCAAGGCCTCTGCATTCCCAGAGCTCCTATACACCGGAGCCCCTCAGGCTCCCTCCCATACCACAGGGAATACCCCCAAGAACCCCTAGGCCCTTCAGACTGTGGAGCAGCAGCTCTGCACAAGAGAGCTAGCCCGAGGGGGGGACCTGTCTGGGAATACAACTAAAGACATGCTTCACTTAACAGGAGGACAGTCCCTGACAGCGCCTCCTGTTGGTGCACCATTGTTTTTATGTACAAACCTCCTTGTAACCCTGTTAAGTTTCCTCTCTGGGGCCTTGACCTTGTTAACAATCCCATGGGACTCATAGAGGCCCCTGTGGGCTACGTGTTTATTGACCCCTGGAGGTTAAATAGGGTCTTTTTGGCCCAAAGAATCACAGCAGGAGCCATATGCTGATGTTGAATGCACCTGGGACCGCAGTGACTGACATGCTGAAAGATCATCTCAGTCCTTATTGGAGCAACAATGGGACATCGAGAAAGGAAAAGACAATAGGGTGTTTGGGGTGCAACTGGCATCACAATCAATCCAGGATTTAGAAATAAAGGGTTGAAACTTGGATGTAGCTTTGTTGATAAAAGTTGATACAGCTGAGTGTCACAGTATTTTTTTTAATACTGTATCGACTCTCTAGCTCCCTGTATCAATATGTATCATACATGATATCCACATTTTAGTGCACTGTGTTTACTAAGTGCATTGTGCTTTTAATAAATTGGAATGGGAATTTGAATTAAATTGTTTTGAGTCAATTTGTCACCCAATTTATCATATAATATGTTGTATATGGGAAGAGTGACTACACACTCTTGATAAGTATGAGGCTCTTTAATAAGCAACGTGCTTCACTTATAGCTTCATCAGGCTCAGGAGGACCGCCATGTTTATGTTGCATATTACTATGCTGCATATATTAGTCTACCTAGGTGTCATGCAGTACGTTGTAGTTCAAGCTCAAATTAAACATTTTCAGTCAATCCTGAGTTTTGTGACGTATCATGATTCATTTCATATCATGATATCATGATACATGGGTCACAGTATTGTATCAGTATTGTATCTTGAGGTCTTTGCCAATACCCAGCTCGAATATGGAATTAACTCCAGTTGTTTCTCAGGTCTGATCGTAACAGTAAGGCTTTATCACACTTACTCCATTCAAAGAGAAGCGTTTTTTGGTTGGCCGTGGGGATGGAGGATGTGGAGCTAGCAGGCCTGCTGTCCTACAGATGTCTTGGGCTGTGAATTACCAGGTGTACGTCACCTGAGATTACCCATGCTGACACTCCTTAGGGCAAACAGCCAGCTTTACAGCTGAGGGGGCATCTGGTGGCGTGTGTGTGTATGTGTGTGTGAGAGAGGGGGGGGCGTGCGTGTGTTTGTTTATGCGTTCAGATTGGTGGTCAGGTTTGGCAGGATGGGAATAAAGTGTAGGTATAAGATGTTGAGCTCAGTGGAGACCCAAACTATCCTAAAATACTTTTTTTTTCATATGAGATATAACTTCCTCTGCCTATCTTCGATCAGGGCTTCCCTCAATCATCCACATGCAAGGAATGTAGATAAGGCAGATCAATGTGAGGTCGAGGTCAGCGTCTCTTTGAGTGTGTGTGAAAATGATAGCGGTAATGAATGAGGACATTTAAAAGCATGGGCTCCTCACGCTCTACACCGCCTTTGTAGTCTCTAGTTAAGAGTGAACTGGAGTGAGTAAAATGTTCAACTCCGCTGTCCCTCTGATCTCCCTCCACTTCCCAGTGCTCCTGCAGAGACAGACCAAAGAGAAGCACTTCTTAATCAAAGTGCATTGGATTAGCAAGGAGTAAGAAAAAAAACACTCACACACACACACACCGAACATCACAGAGATACCTCCTCACAGCCATTAGCTGGATTGGAAAACAACCTGAATCACAGGAACCACCACTTCAAATGACTGGTCTGTGACCCTGAAATACAAGAACGGCATTTTAATCTTTCTGTTAGTTTGGCGAGTCTCAAGGTCTCGCGGAAATAAAACAAGCGGTGCAGGTGTGGATGTGTGTTTGTGTGTGTGTGCTCTGAGTGAGCGTGTGCCTCCAGCAAAGGTGCCCTGCTGCTTCCATTTGCGAGCGTACTGTATAGCCAATAGCTAAATATACCATACTTTTGCGTGCATGTTTAGATTGCTTCTCTAGATATATGACATCATTAGCCCACAGAGCCGTGCAACAGCTCTCGGAGCCAACGTTAAGTCATATTTTATTAACACACCTGCTGTGGCTGAATCACTTCAACTCTTATAGACCTGCACACCATCTGACACACAACTCCATCCACATCATGTATATTTGATGGGCCAGAGCATACAGAGCAGCAGCCTTCCTGTTTCCCCCACTTCTGCGACTTTCTTGACATTTACATATTTATTATGGCCGCCCAATACCACTAAGGGCAAGAGTGGAGTGAAAGAGGGCTATTTGATGATAATTAATACAATAATGTAAAAAATAAGCATAACACCCTGGCACGGGCCAATGTAAGAGCACACACAGCTCTGTTCTTCATGTTGTGCACGGAAAAGGCTGCTACTGCCATCATGTGGCTTGAGGTTGCAACATCTGCTTATGGCTATTATTTAGTATGGGGACTCAAATATATTTATAAATGCGTCTGTGTGTGTGCGTGTGCGTGTGTGTGTGTGTGTGTGTGTGTGTTGGGGCCCGGCCTAGGCGGAGAGGGGTTCAGTCAGTGGAGTACAGCCAGCTGACACTGAGGTATGTGTCTTTTCTAATGAGATTTATCGGGCTCCAGATGTTTCTAGTTATGAAGATGTGTGTCGGAGATTTAGGAGGGTGAGACCCTGCACCCTGTCAGAGTCATAGAGGGGTGCTGTTTTACTGGTTGACCTCCCTCTCCCATAGGTGGCCTCTTAACCTGGATAACACTGACACCTCAACTCTCTCTCTCTCTCGCACACACACACACATCCATCAATTCCGCATTACTCTCACCCTTGACAACTGTGTGGATCAATGTTTTATAAACTTACAAAAAACATACAAAATACAAAAAGGAATGTGTAAAAAGCCGGGAAAATATGCCACATATATACAAAGAAACAAAGTGAATATTATGTATACTGTAAGAATAGAAAGAAGTTCACTCTCCCCCCAAGCAGTAATTCTCTGGGTTTGACTTATTGGAGAAAAAGTGACACAACCGTCCATTTCCTAAATCCAGTTCACACAGTCCAGCACATTTTCATCGTGACACAGTTTTAACAGTAACAAAACAAGAAGCCAGTGCAAGTGTATGAAATTCTTCAAAATAGTGTATCAACAAATCGCTCATCTCACACTGAATTCTTCAGCTTGGCTCAGAATGCCTGCGCAAAAGAAAAGGGGGGGAGGGACTCTTAAAGTCTTTGTTTTGATGGGAAATAACCAGAGCAGGAGGTGCTTGTGAGCTGCATCTTGAAAGATCCTGCAGCTCCGGCAGGTCGTCTGGCGGAGGAAGACGTTAGCTGCGCTCACCGCCTCTGAGGGAGCGTCACCGCTGACCGGGCTCCGGCGTCTTTCTCCTCTGGCTGCCACAACATATTGTCACCTTCCTCTCGTCCTCCTCCTCGTCCTCCTCCTCTTCCCGCTCAGATGGCAGACTGCAGCTTGGTCAGGTTCCTCTGGTGCATGCTGTGGTGGCGCACCAGCTCGTCAGAGCGGGCAAACTTCTTCTGACAGTTGGACCAGCGGCAGGTGAAGGGCTTCTCACCTGACAAGGAGGAGAGGAGGGCGCAAAGCGGGAAAAACCAGAGGAAAGAAAAGGAAATCATTGCTTTAGAGTGAACTGAGCTTTTTGGGGAGCCATTCTCTGACGTATGTTTGCGAATCAAAGTCACAATCTTGAGAAAACATCACAGCATTTCAATCAACAGCGACAATCACTGGGAGAAGAATGGAGGAGTAGAAAATAAAGGTATACGCACTTGTTTTACCTGTATGAGTCCGAGTGTGTGTCTTAAGATGGTCTGACCGTGAAAACTTTCTCTGACACGTCTCGCACTGAAAGGGCTTCACTCCTACACACAGACGGTGACAAGTTGAGGTGGCGGCAGAGACAGAAGTGGAGAGTGAGATGAGGGTGGGGCGAAGGTCAAAAGTTGAAACATTCAATTAGACGGTGCAGGCGTTGTTGAAGGCAGGGAAGAGCGCAACAGATTGCGCTCTTCAAATGCATGAATCATTTTCATCACATCCTGTTTAGTCTGAGACTACATACACCAACCCACCAACACTCCAACATTGCATGATTTTAGTTCAAATCATTTTGAACTTGAATAAAATAATTCATAATGTACCATTTTAAAGCTCCAAATGCAAAAATTAATCATTTCTAAACAACAACTCAAAAAGCAAACCAAAAAACTATTTCCTGCTTCTTTTTCATGCTCACGTGTTAATAAAAGCACAAAATGCTAAAAAGTAATCCAAATATGTGCCCCAAACTAGGACCAATTTCTGTTGAAAATGACACACCCTTTATGAAAGTGTGGAAAGGAGGCGAACTGAAAAAGCAAAAGAGAGAGGGAACCTGGACAGTGGGTTGATACCAGTGTACCTGTGTGTCTGCGCTGGTGTCTCTTTAACTGGTCTGAGCGAGAGAATCTGCGGCCACAGTCCGTGAAATCACACTTGTAAGGCTTCTCTCCTGCAACATAACCCACATCATCATTATCATCATCATCACAGAAAAATATCATCCATCCATGTTAAGATATCATGAGTATCTCTACCATCCTCAGATAAATGTCTTCCCCCTGCTTAGTTTTCCTCTCTACTCTATTTGAAGATACAATTATGAATCATAATAAAAATCAGCGGGTGGTCTGAGAGGGAAATGTGCTCTCACCTGTGTGTTTGCGGCCATGCATCTGCAGATGGGACAGTTTGAAGTATCTCTTGCTGCAGCCGGGATAGGCGCACACAAATGGACGCTTCTCACTGGCCTCTGATGACCTCACCACCGGGGGAGCGATACCAGGGACCCGTCGGACGTCCTGTGAGAAAGAGATGAAGGGTGGGAAGGGGGTTGCCGGATGAGAATAAAGCACTGGGTCAATTTGTATATTTATTTATGTACTTGTGTTGTGTAAGTATGTCTGTTAATCTGACCTGAAGTCCTCTGAAGACGCTGTGTGCGTGTATGTGGTACTGAGCGCTGCAGCTGAGGACCACGGGGGGAGGAGGGGGCGCGATGGGGTCGCTGTCGTAGCTGGATACATTGCTGCTGTGGAGCGAGGGGATCATTGAAACATCGACGCTGAAATTTTTGATAGTGAAAAAGATAAAGGTGTAACAATTCATTCACTGCATTGGTCAACTGATGATAAATTCTTGTGAATCAATACGCTAAAAGAAGGAAAGAGAACAAATGACTCTGGCTTTGAATTGATATAAAATGTTTTAAGTCAAATCACTCATGATTCTGAAAAAAAAAGACCTAACATGGCAATCTGTGGTGATCAAACAGAATACTTTTTTTTATCAATAACGTTTTTTTTAATAGAATAAACAATGTTAAAATGATTCTGTTGTTTGATTTCTTTCACATTTCAGAAGAAAAAGAATAGTCTTACTTGATCAAATCATCAGATCAAATTGTGTTTTACAAGTTTGAATCAGGCTGACTTTACTTTAACTTTTTC
The DNA here is from genome assembly GCA_900302615.1 of Holocentrus rufus. Classification (NCBI taxonomy): domain Eukaryota; kingdom Metazoa; phylum Chordata; class Actinopteri; order Holocentriformes; family Holocentridae; genus Holocentrus; species Holocentrus rufus. Next base: position 9,768 of record OMLF01027979.1, read on the forward strand.
TTTTACTTCAGTATAAGAAAAATAAAAGTGAATCATCAATTAGAGAATCATGCATCGAACTGATTCCCACACCCCTACAACAAGACACAGCAACACAGGAGCTCAGTCACTGCGTCCGAGAAAAATAACACAAGAATGTGCGCACACTCACACACATACACACAAACACACACATTGTTCTCTTAGGCAGCAGGCCGGCAGCCAGATAGTCAAATCCTCCTCTACTTCCTCCTCTGCACCCCCCAATCCCTGGTCAAGGCTAAAGAATACAGCGTGCTCGGTAAAAGAACGCACCTCTTTGTGGACGATGCCAGGGGGTTCACCGGGTTCCAGGCTACACACTCCAGCTGAGACATTTGGTACAGGTTGTCACTGGGTAAAACACACAGAACAGGCATTATTAGCATTATATTTTACTGTGAAACTGTATTTTAGTTGTGCTGGATTGTGGCTAGACAGCCTCTTTTGCACTTGTGTGTTCGCAGTAAATAAAAAGGAAAGCAAAAAAAGTATTATGTGGATATTTGAGGGGTTTTTTTTTAATGTGGGGACAGGCAAATAGTGAAATTAGATTGTCCCCATGTATGCTACTGCACCCCCCTCCCCATTCCCCTCTCCTTCCTCTTTCCTTGTATGGATAATGAAGACATCGCACTGAGGGGAAATCCAAATGGTTGGGTTATTAACACATCCTGTCCACCCACCACACTCCTCACTAGCTTTATTAAAAAAACATGGGCTGCTGGCCATTCTTTACCTTGGCAGATCACACTAGTGCAAGCACACACACTCACACACACACACACAAACACACGCGCATGCACACATACACACACTTGGAGATGTGGTTGCACTCTCTGCAGGGGTGAGTGCATCCGTGCCTAGTACACCGTGGCCCAGCGCATGACATCACTCTGTCCTCAGTATCATTAAAGGCGGGAAACGGTTTCAGGGGAATTTTGGAAGGCATTCCTGGAGAAGTCCTTGAGGGGAAGGATGGTGATGGCTCGCTAATCAGCTCTGAACTATGGTAAACTATGGAAAGGCTCACTGACATCTAACATACACTGTGGGTGCATGTGTGTTTGTGTGTGTGTGTATGCATGCCTCTGTGCTTGTTTGAGGGTTTCCAGTCCATGGCATGAGCTTTAATAGTGGGGAAGTCTTCCTTTCTTATCAACTGCTGTTCCTGTATTTGGGTTCCACATGTTCCCCATCTCTGACAACAAAGTGGGACGGCATTCAAGGAATTTCATCTTAATTTTCTCCCAAGAGATGTTTTGCATCCAAAGGAAAACAAGTTTCAAACGTGTCCAAAAGATTGAATGAAAAATGTCCAGGCCTTCTTCGTTTGCATTTTTAACTACCACTTCTCTCCCCCATCTCTCACTTTCACTCCACTTGTCTCTTTTACTTTTCTCCTCATTTTTCTTAGGGTGGACTCAGACGGATCAGCAGTAGATCACCCAGTGTTTGTTTTGGCCTGCTGAGCACCAGTGGGCAGCACTTAACCTCAGAACAAATTGGGCTTCACGGTCCAGACAGTCCAGAGCCAGACACAAGGCTTAACTTAGGATCAGAGGGAGTTCACACCTCTTTAAAAATAACCAAGAGAGTAGCAAGAGAATAAGTGCATGAGGTGTTAGTGGAAAGAATCTTACAGTAATTGATTAGTGAGATGAAAATGCATTTGCTGAATGGAGGGAGGAAATAGCAGAAAGGGGGTGCAAGACGGCAGGGAGATATACAGCAACAATGAGAGCAGGGGGAAAAGAATCGTACCTGTTGTAGTTCCTCAGCAGCAGTGCTTGGCTGCTCGGACACGAATCTGAGGGATTGTGGCAACCAAACATGGGAGGAGGGGGCGGGTACTGCTGGTCAACTGAATACAACCAAAAAAACAGTTTCAAAAAGTGAGAAGTCATCAGAGCTCCTGAAATAATGTTCAAAACGCTTCCTTTTCTCACAGTGACTCACTATCAGGCAATAGAAGGCTACAAAGCTGGCAAACCCATTCAGAAATGTAAGATATGAACAAAATACTACCAGAGAAATGTTATCATATATGCTACATATATAGTCATAAGTGAACCAAACATTCCCATTTCTGGATATGGTGGTGTATGTGCAGCCCATATATGTTGAACATACTGGACATAATGCAACTTACATATGAATGCATATATGAAAACAACATATTTTCCTGATATGGTCATAGGTGCACCCATATCTGCTGTATATATGACTCAAAAATCATTTCAAAATTCAAATATTCAAAATTAATTATTACGCATATATTTGTAATACACGTTAAATATGCCCTTATATGAAAATGTGCTATATTTAAATGTTTCATATATAAATATTTAATATGAACATATATGTACATACCTTATATGTACATATTACATTTTGGTATAGGAAGAATTAACTTCACAAACAATCTTTTATTTGTGTATTACATATTCATGGATATACACAAAAAGCACAATGAAATATATATGTAAGTATGAATGTATTTGTCCTTTCAGCAGTAACATCTACCTCCTTTCAGAGATGATTAGCAATTCAAACATATTGACCCCCTTTACATGTACTCGCACACACTTTATATGCTCGCACATGTGCACATAAGAGGATCCACAGCACATGCATGCATGTCTGCACAGAGACATAAACTAAACTTTTCAAAGAGTGAATGGAACAATCAGGAACAGTGGTCCTTTTCAGGTTCATGTATTATACTGGTCCCCAGACAGTTTTTGACATTCCAACAGACTCACATAAAGCTGTTTCCTCAAGTTATCATTTCCAGAGCCATTAACCATATGCTTAGAGAGTGAGAGTGAGAGAGCGAGACAGTGTTTACGTACACCTGTGTGTGTATATGTATGCGTGGGAGATGGCGAGAGAAAATGGATAATAGCAATTTTGTTGTGATATGAAAAATGATGGGTTACTTACATAACCTTGCTGTGACATGACAGTCTTCCAGTCTGTGAGTCAATTTAGAGAAAACATGTCAGGATGCAGATAATTACCCATGTTGCTCTGCGGTGACAGTGTGTCCTCGTGTTTGAAGGACAGGCTGGAGAGCTGAGGGGTGTGGTGAGAGGGAGTGTGGCCATAACTGGGGGCACTGTCCAAACCTACTGCTGCGTAACCTGACAGAAAACAAACACAGGAGGGCAGATAAAATTAGAATGATGTTCTTTACCTGGTGTACTCATTAGTTTACCATTCTGCAAATGACTGCAACATTTTGATGGCAGAAAAGTCTCCAGTATCTGGTCAGCTATTAGAATCCCTTGGTAGCAGATCTTTGTCCCTGGCAGAGTTACTTCGGAGAGCAATTCATCAAACTACTAAATCCTAGTTCCCTGTAACAAATTCTCTTTTTTTCCCCTTCTCTCTTTGGCCTTGTGGTTGCAATATTTATGGCAGGTGGAAAAAGAAATTTGGCAAACATTACCACTGACAGATTGAGATGAGCTACTGTAGACTGTCTGCTCAGTAAAAAAAACAGGGCTGAGAAGTAATGAATTACATGTCCTCTAATGCAATTAAAGTAATCCGATTACAAAAAAAGAGAAACTGGTAATTATCAAGTATTACTGTATTTATTTGAGTGTAATAAAATCAAGTCAACGAAGCAAAAACATTTCTGGATATCCAGAAATTTTACACAAAGTATGAGTAACATTAAAAAGTACAGTATATGAAATTGAATCGATACTAAGAAAATAAACGTCCCACCCCTGATGAATATCTACGCACAAGCACCCACCCACACACACACACAAGCCTGCACAGGCGCACTAGATAACTTTTATAGTACCTTTTATTGTACCTACATGCACACTGGCTAGTATTCTCTCAGTGAGGCCAGGGTGAAATGGGATGTTGGAAACTTCTCGAGAAAACTGACTCATATACTGTTACTTAAATCCCTGAAGCCTGTGGAGCAGCACACTGAGCATTTTACCACTTCATCAGAAAGTAGTTTCCACTGAGTAAACAAGGCTGTCTGCTCACTGCCTCTGAAAGTCGTATCAGCAGTCACATGCGGGCTTAACCCTCCTCTGAGTAATGAACCCCAACAGACAACAGGCTCAGGCATTGCTTACAAAGACTTTTCCATTTTTTCCTCTCATGTCAGGGCAGAAAAATCATATCAATCATATCGTGTCAACAGCGCACAGGAAATAGAGAGATTCATTTAGTATTAAGATGAACATCTATTAAACTCCTCGGGCTTATTCTGCGAGGTCAAAACTAGAGCTCACTTGGATGAACAATAAGTAAATAAATAATAAAAATAAATAAATAAATCCCCCAAATACTACTGGGTGCAATAAAGCAAGCGCATGACTCGCAACTCATCACTTCTATAAGTTTTTAAATCAAAGTGTGTTTCAGTGAAGCCAGCTTTGTTCAGTTTTTATCTCGGACATTAAACAAATTCTTAACCTTATGATGATTTTTTTTTCTTATTGCACAGGCAAAGGTATAGTTTTTGTGTAAATTCTGGCTGAGGGGCATTTTTCTTATGAACATACATAAATACAAAGAAAAACTTCTAAAGAGAGCGCACAACTCAATACCTAAACGTTCAAATATAAAATCAGAACCCTCAGACACAAAATGCCAGCATCATTTATTTACAATCTGCCATAGTTTGATTTTGTATTCTACAGTTCACAATCTGGGCAAATTTAAATCATTGGACAGGGTACGTTTTTTCCCACGGCCT
>OMLF01027981.1:9987-20835 GCA_900302615.1 Holocentrus rufus
GATGGGGCTGCAGCCGCCGATACACACACCCCCCTCCCACCCCGCACATACAGTACTCCTTCTTCTTTTCTTCTGGAATTGTTTTATTTTTTGCTCATTTTTATCTCTGATGGTATTTTTGTTTTTAGGTCTGTGTATTCCAGCCTCCTAGGGGGAACTCTGGGTCCCAGAAGTGGTAATGATGGCTTACTTGCTGGTTTCTTTGTTCTGTATCTCAACACCACACTGACAGAACAGGGTAAGACTGTCACTGCTGGAAACAGTTTTTTTTTGTAGAGGTGGGAAGTTCAGCTATCAAGAAGGGTGGTAAACAGTTGTTGTTTGCTTAAGTGCATTCTGTGACTGGATCTTGTTCAGTTTCATCTGTTCATCAGCATCTTGACTGAATTCATGTAAGTTTTATGTCTGATCTGTCTAATCTGATCACAAAACCACTGCAATTAAAATACAGATCATGTAAGCATTGTTATCAAACTGTGTTGCTTCAGTTATAATACTGACATTTTCACAGCAGTTTCCTATAAAACAAATACCCACACTGCCCATACTTCAGGATGTAATTGAAATGTTAACATCTCATTTGCACAAATTGGATGTCATGAATATATGACCTATCCTGTGGCTAAAACTGACCAACTTACACTTACACATAAAAATCTATGATGGTCGATATGTCATGGAGCCTCTTAGCTGAAGGTGGAACCCCCAACCACCCACAATTGACACAGACTATACATACAATCCTGCAAGGTAGCACTTTTTAACCTCAGAAATTAAGCCAAGCAAGTCTGTGTTCATGCTACTGAATTACTAAAGGCCTACAGTAAAATCATATTGATCTTACCACAGTTGGCTGCCACAGTATAGAAACACTGTGAAGACTTCTCCCTGCTAAACTGAGAACCTAACAGTATCCCAACCAAAAATGAAACGTCCCAGACCACATGACCTAAATGGTGAACAGACGGACTGACCGTGTGACTGACATTGCCATACCACGGGGATCTGTACATCTGGCCTCTGTGACCTATTTAAAATCTGTAAAAATATCACTTTTAATCCTGATCAAAAGGCAGTTTTGTGGGGATTTTTTTTTTACAAGCGAAAATGTGTTTACCACTATTTTCATATGTTTTAATCCATCTGAATAAAACAAAAACCAGCCTCCTAAATTTGTAGTCACATGGCACAAATTGTGCAGAATGCCTCACACCCCACCGCCAATTTGTTTTGCCCCTGCTAGCTGCCAAGAGATTGACTGGCTCTGTGTTTGTCTGTTCTCTCTGCCTGTTCGGCGTGATCCCTGGTGTGCTATACAGGTTAGTGTGTGTGGTCGCTGTTGAGTTTGAGCTTGTGGAGAGGCTGCAGTGGAGAGATTGGCGACAGTGAGGCTGTGCACTAAGCCCTGATCTGCCCACCAGCTGTTCTGTGTGAGCACAGTTGCTAACTTTACCTCTGGGGACGTTCCAGACCGGTCATCCTATACAGAGCTGTAAAAGACATCGCCAGAGAGGCCACCTAGAAGCATTATCATCTCTGGACCAGGCAACAGACAAGTGCTTTTTTGTTGCTTGCTCTATCTCTCTACTTTCTTTTACTGTTACAGACAATGGGGGCCCTCAAGAGCAGCAGGGGTAGTATATGGTAGGACAAAAGATTCTGCATATATGGACAGAATGGTGTGCTTCCCTAGTGTGGAGCACGTCACCATAATGTGAATTCAACGCTTAAATGTATGCAATGTCCTACAGCTCCATGCTCCTGAGCGCTTCCAGTGCTGCTGTCACCTTGTCCTTAAATTTCTTCGTAAAAAAGATCAGTTTTACATATCTGTTTGCGCTGGCGTTAGGTGTTGAAAAACCTCAAATCCCGTGTTAGGTGGAGTCGAGAGGCTCCCATTAATCTGTGAAACCTGCTGTCATGCCTCTTAGTAGATGATAAATAAAGAGGAACAGTGTGCGCGTGCATGTGTGCGCGTGTGTGTGCGTGTGTGTGTGAGGGAGAGAGAGAGAGAGAGCGAGAGAGGGAGCTTGAATCAGTGAGCAGACATGATTGTGTCAGTATGTAATTAGCGCAATTAAGTGTCATTAGTGCTCACAGGCACATGCTATTAATGTAATTGCAATAAATAAAACCTACATAAATGTGCTATTCTGAGAAAGGTGTGAGAGGATACTGCACACATGCAGTATTTGTCTGGTCATGTTCAGTACTTTTATGGTCTGTAGTATGGTACTGCAGATCCTGAGCAAATCCAGGAGGAGAAACAGCTACATACTGAGGTGCCCTTCACCGAGGCACTTAACCCCCAGCTGCTCCAATAAAGCTGCTCAGTGGCCATTAGAAGACTGTGGCAACTCTTGTGTTTGAATGTGCCTGACTGTGATGTTGAATGTAACGCAGTTGTGCCAAAATACAGCATTCATGCTCAGTCAATTTTACCAGGGTAAATAAAGGTTAAAAGAGAAGAAGAAAAGCTATCAGATAGTTTGCAGGAGCATAATGGGAGCAAGATGCCCGCAGCAGATATGCGCAAAGTTCTTCTCTACAAGTGTGTGCACTATTGTTCCAGTGCTGAGTGGGTGATTGTGATTCTGTGTGTGTGTGTGTGTGTGTGTGTGTGTGTGTGTGTGTGTGTGTGTGTGTCCGTAATGTACACACTGTTTGTTTTTTGTGTAGATTTGTGGATAAAAACTGCGGGTCAGTTCTTCCCCCTGTCAAATATGTACAATATAGAGTAAACAGCAGGAAAGAGCCGTGTGTGTGTGTGTGTGTGTGTGCCTGTGCATGTACAGCATGTCTTATGAGCGTTCCTGTGGAGAGCATACACTTTCAAGACTGGTCTCTGACAAAAGCCTTCAATAGGAAAATAGTTATTGCTTTGCTTCTATTGTGTGAGCAGGGAAAACTCCCCGTGCAGTGTTCAGGAGTAAATATTTAGCTCTCAGTTCTGTCCTCTGAATCTGCATTCTCCCTGTGGCTCTGCGGACATTGTCCCACATCCCATGTGTTACTGCACGCGCTGCTTACAACAGTGTAATAGAGCAGCATGATTCCTCCAGGCCTTAGAGGAATTATCAGTGTCCACAACTGGTCGTTGCGCCGCCCTCAACCATCCGAGTTCATGTGATCTTGGAACCACCTGGGACATCTGCTGTAGGTCCAACCACAGACCTCATCAATAATGGCGACAGGTAACAACATGTCATCTAACCCTGCCTAGCCCTGCACTATATTGTGTGTTTTATCACTTCTCTTCATCATTTCAAATAATAAATTACTTTGAATTTAAAACTTGAATCTGCATCTATGTCCTTTACAGGCAGGCGCATTGTTAGTTAATTATGCCAGCTTAGCAATGGTTACCTCAGTTACATATACTCACCAACACCAGAAGAAAAACCCCACACACTGACAAAAATCCATAGTGAAGCTCATCAGATACAAAAAGTACATTTATATTAGGTGGAAAAGTGACATAATGAAAGAAGTGAACATTTCAGTCATCTGACCATCATCAACACAACACTTACTTGCTTACTTGGTACTTGCTATGTGTGGAGATTATTACCTGTTACTATTACTCTTCTCATTATTATTAGCTTGTCATATAACATAGTGTTGAGAGCAACATATCGACCATTTAAACATTTAAACATGTGAACATCATTATGTATTCTTAACTTTATAATTTGGCCACACTTTCAGTATTTGCCTAACAGAAATATTGGTCATGACCCAAAAAAGGGTTGATTAACTTTTCATGCCAATAACCCTGGTGGTTTTCTTGCTGCCATGGCTCGCCGCTGTGAAACGAATAAAAAAGGAAATTTGGAGGAAATTTGGTGTAGAAACCTAGTTTTAATCCTATCCAGCTCAATAGCTATCGAGCAATCCCTCACTTGTGTCCTTATTCTATTCATGTTTTTTTTTTCTTCTTTTTTTTTCTTTTAAGTCTCAAGTATTGGGATTGATATTGGTTTTGGCCTTGAAAAATCGATATTGATCTGCCTCTCTGTGGATACTTTTATTCAAAAGAAAACACTGCAGTCTTTCCTATAGTGTGCTGACAATGACAGATATGAAATGAAACCAGATTTCAGCTGTTCTTTGGCATTTTGATAGGCACTCAAAAGAAGCTGTACTTTAAATCAGTTTTAATTATATTCTCTATCCTAGGGGCCTGTTCCCTATCACTCTGTGACAAGCAGGCCCTAATTTTTTTTTTTTTTTTTGTAAATCTTACTCTCTTTTCCCGGTGACACAAATCATTAGCATGTCTCTTAATTTGAGACCATGGAAGAAAGGGCCTCTCTATATTTAATGTTCTTTAAAAAAGGGATCAGATGATCGGTGTCAGAGGATAGAAGGCCCCCGCACTGTCAAGCCTAATTTCACTTCATCTCAGCCCAACGATTTATCAAATTACAGTTTGTTTCTGAAGGCTGACAAGGGAGATTACCAGTGCACCCAAAAGAAGAGCCCTCTGTCATAGCCTCTAATCAATCGAGCCTACTTTTCTACTTACCCGAATCCAATTCTCCCCACACACACACACTGTCTCGCTCTCTCTCTGCCTCTCTTACTCTCCATCCATGTTTTTTAACAAGTTCAATAGAAATCTTTAGAGTGCATGTATGTGTGTGCCATGCCTGTGTACATGTGTGTTTCCTTGTTTGTGTTGTATGTGCATTGGACTGTGTGTGTGTGTGTGTGTGTGTGTGTGTGTGTCCTCCTATAGTTGTGTTTCGTTGAGGTGAGATGTAGTGTGTGAGAGGCTCTGGCAGCTCCATTATCTGGGTGTGTGTCAGCCTGTCTGCCTGTGCTGGCTCCTCTCTTTAGCCCTGTTCCCCCATTCAAACATTTATTTGCTGCCCCGACATGCCCTGTCAAACCCCTTCTGCCTTCCTGTCAGTGAGCCGGGCATATACTGTACTGCTAACTCTGCAGCTTCAAGGCAGCCTGTGTGATTATTTTACCCCATTTACAACAGGATTTTGCAGCTTCTTTTAAGCTGAATTTACAGTTTTAATTTGTGATACAACTTTTTTAACATTTTTCTTATTTGGCAGGGTTACAGTGTATCATCATTGAGGGCCATGCATCATAGTACATAACATTTTCTGAAATCATAATTATATCTTGATTCTTCCCCTCTCATACTCCCCACCCCATCCCCATCCCATCCCTCCCAGAAGACAGTCCCATTTGGCAGCATTATCAGCATTAGACAGTAGTGAGATTACATTTGTGAAAAATGGGAATGTAAGTGTTCCATATTAGAAAAGTTTGAGATTTCATTTCCACAGAGTACCATATAGACAATAAGAAAGCCATAACGGGACGCATTTCAAGTTTGGCACTTTCTGAAGGCAAAGAACATTTTCCTCTATGTAATGTAGGTAATTTTAAATTAGTTTTTCGGGAGAAAAAAATGGAGACCATATTGAATAGTTTATCCCAGTAGTCTTAAGAAGGTGAAAGAGGTAACATGTTTGAATTTATTCTTGGAAAGATGTCCACTGTAATAACTGATATTCAGGCTTGGAGAGAGTTTGAAAGCTTTGCCTATCTGTCCAGATCTAACTCTTTACCTTTCAAAATGTCCTGAGATATATTGGATACAGCTTGTAGTGTTCTGTAAATATCCACATAAAACCTTTGAAACTCTGAAAGTTTTAGCAACTGGGATAAAAGGTGGGGTTGAAAGGTCTGAAAACATTAGAGAAATTAATTGTGATTTAGTCCTGTCCTCAAATATTTCTAAAATTTGTTAGATAGAAGACAAGCCATTAATAACATATAATAAAATGTCATCTGCAAATAAAGAAATAGAAGGAGACATGTAGCAAAACTGGTGGTGTATATGAAGCAGTCTTATCTGTTTTTTTGGACCAGCAGCTCAGAGGAAAGTGCAAATAAAAATGGAGAAAGAAAGGCACTGCTGACAGCACCTCCATATATTTGGAGTAGAAAAGAAAAGATATTATTTGTCATAACCATGGCTGGTGGGTTGGAGTACAAAACGATTAACATTTTAAGTAACGCCTGATTTAAACCAAATTTTTCATGTAGTTTTAATAGATACTGCCACTCCAGTTTAACAAATGTGTTGGTTGCAGGCAACAAGGAACCAAGTCAGTTTATGATGCCGCATATATTAACCTTGTAGAAATTCCAAAATATTGTGCATACTGTAGTAACTTTAACAAATGCATTTTTTCACAATACCTGCAGAAATTTCAGATTTACAATCCCATTGGAGGAAAGTAAGGTCTTTGTGTTGAGTGTAGATAATTTCAGTATTCATATAGGAGCTGGGGTCATGGATGTTACAAGTACAACTATCTAAGTGCTAGCTGACTTCTACAGTGACTCAGTATTTAATGTGGTCGGTAATTGAGGGCAGAGTGTAAATGGCTTGTCAATTCAATTAACCCTATGGCAGTAGGCATAGGATAATTCTTTCAGTTTTTTTTTCCTCTGTCATAGTTAAAACTCAGAGTCAGCACTGACAGATGATTAGCCTTTGCAGTGAAACCCTCACAGACCTGTGGGTGTCTTTGGAATTCAGATGGATAACCTGATGGGAGAAATACTTTGCTGAGGACATGGCTGCTCAATTAAAAGCATTAAATGTGGAAATCATTTTGGGTGCCATTTTGCCAGGTGTCTAGGGGAAAAGGGCAGTAGAGAAATGTCATCTTACTAATGCAGCTAATGAGGGCGCTAGTGACTCAGGAGGCCACAACACACCGCTGTCTAGCTTGCAAAATGAGCAAATCAAGAGCCTGATAGCAGCCAGTGGTGGCTCTCCAATTAGAGATATTTAGCACCTTTCTCTTGAAACTTCATTTACTGATAGGTTGCACAGGTCTGTATATTAACGCTGGGAAAGGTCAGAGGGAAGAGGAGAGAGGCAATAACTGTACTTATGTTACTTTCTGTCTACATACTCTCACTTTGGCTGAGGAGATGGTTGTGATGAAATGGAAAATCATCCACATAAACTTGACTGAAATGGGTTGACTAATGATTGGTTGAGTAATAACATAGGTGGAAATCCACTGTCCTTGGTTAAATCAAAAAGGAAAAATAAAGCCCCCACATCCAACAGCTGAACTGAGCTCCCTGTTACTTCATCCAGTCTGAAAGCCTTAGATTTAACACAACTATGTGTTTGTAAATCAGAGGATTTCCAACAGCAAGCTCTAGTTTCAAAGATTAATCTCTCCCTCTCTTCCTATTTCTCTCACCCTGCCCTCCATCTTTTTTTTCATCCATTTCCCACTACCTCCCTGCCTCTCCCTCCTGGCTCCGAAAGAAATCTGCTTCAAACCATCTGTCTCCCAGTGCAACACATGCCTGTTCTAGTCACCGGAGAGGAAGAGAGGAACATGTGGGGACAGAATAGGCCCATTACAGGAGTAAACTCTACCCTCCTCTCCTTTTTCCTCTTCCCTCAATCCATCCAGATGCTGGAGACCCAGATGTCAGGTACAGTCAGTGCAGGGCTGCATTGTCGGGATCAAGAGAACCAGCTGGCCGCATACCTCGCCCGGTCCTGCTTTCACGGGGCTTCATTTACCACAGTGGAGAGCAGGTTCAAATGCTGGGCGGAGAGGGACGGCATCATCATTATACCAGAGAGGAGGCAGGCAAGAACACATGGGGAGACAGTGATGGAAAGTAGAGACGATGAGGAGGAGCTGGGTGGTGGAATTGGGATGGAAACGAATGGAGAGTAGGTCAACCGCAGAACCGATGTGGGAAAAAAAAAAGGCTGCACAATTACCAATCTACTCAGACAAGGTGAAAATGGTAGATGGGCCCTTAACTGGAACCAACAGGGTACCTACGTGAGAGGAGTGCCAACGGCGAGGATGCATCTACATGGACAGCATCCCTTTTGTTTTCCGCTTAACTCCCTGCAGACCCTGCCAGACAGCTGATTTGAATAGTGAATTTGGAAAGCTACAGTACTTGACCATAGATAAAGATCAGGCCGATTTAATTGGATCTTTGTGTGTCAGCATGTTTGTGTGTGTGAGGCCCTTGACAGACAAATTATAAGGAACCTGGAGAGCTTGGAAAACAAAAAGAAACATATTACTGAAATGGAACAATAGTAACTGAAATAGCAGAATTCTAGTCACACTGTTGGGAAACAAAACTACCAAAGATAAACAGATACTCTGTCAATTTCCAGCACAGATAAAGAAAAATAAAATCCATCCACTGAGAAATGCTAAAGCCTTCGACTTTACCTTGAGCCAAAAATAGCACTTTATTTTTTCACTTTCCCATCTATCCCTTACTTATTCTGTGGTATCCATATATGCATGTGTGTGTGTGTATGTGTGTGTGTGCATGTGTGCATAGGGGTAGGGGTGGGGGGCTCATTTCTTATTTCAGACTCTGTTTCTCTCACCACGTCTCCAATGCTTGGCTAATGAAATACACAACCCTTGCACAACTGGGTGGAGATCTCAGCAGGGCATTTGGAGACCATGATGGAGGATGATGCCTGCAGACCCCGGGACCTGCACACACCAATAGATTCTCCACACACACACACACACACACCCTTCCATGTCTCTAGAGTCATGTGTGCATGCAAGAGAGAGAGAGAGAGAGAGATAAAGACAAAGAGAGGAGAAGGACAGAGAGAGGGAGGCGTCCTGTGTACGGCTGTGCCTTGCAAAAAGCCTTTTCGGTTTTTGTGGCTGTTCTCCAGTAGGGATCCTGGTGCGTTTCCCATAATACTTTTAACGCTCTGGTGGCCCCAGAATTGTCCCGCTGAGTATGTGTGGGTACAAACTGGGGAACGAAAAGGTCAGCTCAGCAGTAGTCATGTTTAACAGGCCAAACACACACTTCTCCTTCATACATGGGCAGCTTCCCTTTGAGGGAATGAATGAATGATACACTTAATGTTTTTGTTTCTTTCTTTTGGCAGGCGTAACCAGGTTAGTTGAACGAGTCCAAATACACACAATTATAGACAGAGATTTTTTATTAAAACCTAAGTCCAGCACTGTTTCTTAAATTAAATTTCATGCAGCTGTCAGTGAAAATACGAAGTAATTTTAGAAAGTAAAAGAGTGGATTACTAAAAATAACAGGGACTGATAGATTATATATTGTATGGCTGCTGCCTTCATGATTGATAGTATGGCTGTTCTACAGCCTCCTCTTCTGATGATTTATATTTTAATTAAAAAAAATCTTTTACTTTTGTGGATTGTACTACTCTGTCTGCCTTTTCAGTTGCCCCTCGAGGACAAATAAAGTGATTTAAATTGAATTGAATTGAATTGAGTTGAATGATTGATAAAATTGGGTTAATTGCTAAAACCTACTAAAACAGCACAGTGGGTTACCTGCTGTAAAAAAGTTTAATTTCATTCATAACGTTGCACAGGGAAAGAGAAAAAGATAGACAGATAGATAGATAGGTAGATATTCCATACTTTGAAATATCTTTCATCGAGTTGGGAAATACGGGGGAGAGAGTGTAAGAGGCTGGGTCCTGGGAGTCAGGGGGAGTTTCTGCTCTGCTTGACCTGCCAGGACAGGTCAAACCATGAAACCACAGGGCGACATTTTTTTTCTCCAAGCTCAGCTCATGTTTTACTTTTAGTGCAATATTCCAAGAAGTGTGATAAGCTTTGGTCCGCATATCTCTCAAAAATTGCATAGATGAGTTTAATTAGAGGGATGAAGTGGTTTTAGCTTCCCAACTTGGTTAATTGCCCCTTCTCTAGCCTACACTACAATACCTATTACATCTATTAAATCAAATTGCATTCAAGGCAATTAAGTTTTCATGCATTTTAAAAAAGGACCAGTGTGGATTGCAATTAATCCTAAATTAATTAGGGTGTTAAAAATGACAACAGCAGTAATTACTGAGAAAAAAGAACAAATGCATTACGTACAATAAGAAAATATACCAAAAATATAAGATACATGCAGTAAGAATTGGGAGGAATTAGAAAAATATCGGTACATATACAATATTTTACACAGAAAATGACGGAAAACATGGATTTTACAGAAAATACACATTGTTTGCAAAATATAGAGTCACATTGGAGTAAAAAGAATGATAAAAAATCATCAATATATTCACTTTATAAATGTAGAAAACGTAGGGACAAACTATGCTGATCTGGATGTTTGCTGAACGATGATATGTGCATTGAAAACACACACAACACACACACGCACACACACACATGCACTGGACTCACCACTGGCTCGCCCAGCAGTCAGTCTAACAGTAAATCTCCTGATGCACCATGTGGCCCGTCCACCCTGTTGCGTCCTCACTGGCTGTTATTATTCCTGCTTTGATCTTTTAGTGCGATGCATGCTATTCCTCCATGCCAGCAACTCACAGGCTTACAATCGAACATAGGTTGCTCCTGACTGGATAAGACACTACCATACTTGCATATGGTGAAATATTGCTGCATGTTAGTGGATAAGCAGCACCTACAATAACGAATCCATGTGGAGCGGGCTTTTGGTGATGTTGAATCAAATGGTGTAAGTACTATGTCAGTTTAAAACGGCAGTATCTGAAATCTGAGAAAACTGGCTTAGTTTCCCTAAGCCAAAAGTATTTAAAGACAAGTTTAACTAATTCACTCTGCCACCATTTGACCTGGCTGTTTATAGCCAGTGATCTGTCTCGCCCCACTACACACCTCCTCTCACTGTACCCCTTAAGTTTGTTCTCAGTTTTCTGCTGGAAGGCGTTCCCTCTGTCCATTATCTTCTTTTATGGCTCCCTTTGGATGGACTTAACTTCCTCCCCTGTTCCCTGCTGCTTTTGTTGGG
>OMLF01027982.1:0-10870 GCA_900302615.1 Holocentrus rufus
CTCAGTAACTATGTATCAAAATCCTGTGACCAAGGAAGTCACATTTTCATACCTGTACATGAGTATATGATCACGTTAAACATCAGGGATGCACGCTTCATTGTTAAGTGGGTGGCCCTAAAAAGGGCCTTTGTTGTGTTGCTGGAGGTCCAGCTGCTCACTTGGAGCTGGTGTACTTGGTGACGGCCTTGGTGCCCTCAGACACGGCGTGCTTGGCCAGCTCCCCGGGGAGCAGCAGGCGGACGGCGGTCTGGATCTCCCTGGAGGTGATGGTGGAGCGCTTGTTGTAATGAGCCAGGCGAGACGCCTCACCGGCGATGCGCTCGAAGATGTCGTTGACGAAGGAGTTCATGATGCCCATGGCCTTAGACGAGATGCCGGTGTCGGGGTGGACCTGCTTCAGGACTTTGTACACGTAGATGGCGTAGCTCTCCTTCCTGGGCCTTCTGCGCTTCTTGCCTGGTTTGCCGGCGGTCTTGGTGACGGCTTTCTTGGAGCCCTTCTTGGGCGCTGGCTTGGCGGGTTCAGGCATGATGACTGTCGATGTGGAAGAATGACGAATAGTGCGAAGGAGGAACTGGTGATGTTTTGTAGGCGGTTGATGCAAACAAGACTGTGCTGATCCTCATGCACGATTGGTCGATATCTGCAGTCACACTGAGCATGCGCTGCGCAAGGACTCCGCCTGCTATAGAGCTAAAGTGCATAAAACACAACAAACATCAAAGAACAAACATCTTCATAGAAGAGAAATTTTTCCATCTTTTTCATGTTCCCAGCGCCCATGTTGACTTTAATTTCATTTGATAGAAAAAAATATGTTGCTTTGTGTGAAATATTTAATTGTATAAATGTGTTTAGGTTCAGGTTAAAGTCTGCTTCCTCAGCATGTCTGTGTCACATAGAGGCAAGAGAAGGTGAGGCAAATTTATTATATAGCACATTTTATACCCAAAGGCTTTACAGGGTACACAGGCAAAAGTGAAAGAAACAAATGATAAAAATGATAAATGCATCTAAATCTTGATCTCAATTTTCATACTCATTTTACTTTAAAAACAAACATGATGCACCAGTCACTGTAAATTGAGTGTATTCTGTGTAGGGTAACTGAATGTGACTTTATTTATTTATTTATTCATTTTTAATGAGAAAAATGTGAGATTCACCCAGAAAGGGAAAATGTTGTTGTTCATCTGAGAATCTATTTTTGATAACTGCTAGATTAAAGTTCTGAAGTCTCACTGTGCCTTGCTAGATCTTGCTATTATGTATCTTGTGCTTTGTTTATTAATGTATTGTGATTGTTAATGTATTGTAATTTATTATTTTGTCATGTGGTTGTGTTATTTTGTAAGTCTTGGCTGCAAATTTAATTTCCCTTACAGGGGAAAAATAAAGTTTGAATTTTCTTCCTTATGTTTGTGTTTCATCATGCTGTCCTGTTCTCACTTTTTATTTTTTTAAATTGATCTATATGTCAGGATTATAATCAGGGGCACTGAAGGTAGGGAAACAGTGCTTGCCACTGTGCCAAAAATAAAAGTCAGTTATGTTAGGGTTAGTGTACACTGTCTGTATAGGCAATATGTAATTAGCAGTAATAGAAAAAAATTTGTCTGCATTTCGGTAAGTGGGTATTTAGTTTTGATGAGACCAATTGAAGTTTAACAGCAGAAACTTGTGCCTGAAATTATTCAGGACCTATTTCGTTCGGCTGGTTTAAGTACTAAGTCTTGAAATCACTAGTACAGCATAACCTTATCACTAATCAAAACTTGATTTTAACACATACGACATATTTCGAAAGACGTTGAAACAGGAATGAACTCTTCTTTTGTAAGTGGGTGGCCCTAAAAAGGGCCTTTGTTGTGTTGCTGGAAGTCCAGCTGCTCACTTGGAGCTGGTGTACTTGGTGACGGCCTTGGTGCCCTCGGACACGGCGTGCTTGGCCAGCTCCCCGGGGAGCAGCAGGCGGACGGCGGTCTGGATCTCCCTGGAGGTGATGGTGGAGCGCTTGTTGTAATGAGCCAGGCGAGACGCCTCACCGGCGATGCGCTCGAAGATGTCGTTGACGAACGAGTTCATGATGCCCATGGCCTTGGACGAGATGCCGGTGTCGGGGTGGACCTGCTTCAGCACCTTGTACACGTAGATGGCGTAGCTCTCCTTCCTGGGCCTTCTGCGCTTCCTGCCGCCCTTGCCGGCGGTCTTGCTCACGGCTTTCTTTGAGCCCTTCTTGGGCGCTCCCTTTGCAGGCTCAGGCATGTTGATGTGTGAAATAATGAATGGAGCTCGTACCGGAGTGCTGATGTTTTGTAGGCGCTTGATGCAAATAGGGCTGTGGTTATCCTCGCCTACAATTGGTGGAGTGTTGCAGTGACACTGGGCATGCGCCATACAAAGAGTTTGCTGCCATAGAGCTAGAATGCAAAGAACAGACACACCCCTATTTTTACATCTTTTTCATGTCCCGAACATCCATGTTGACTTTAATTTATCCATGCATCTTCATCTGAAAGATATAAGAATTGTATTTTGCTTTGTGTTTGATATTAAATTGTTTGGACTACTTAAACACTGACAGTGATGAGATGTTTGCTATCTTAATGGTTTCTAATAAATTAAGTTGTAGTGAAATTCAACAATTCTTCATTTTACTGCGGACATTTTGCTATACATTTTACTTCTATGTCAAATCAACTCTAAAAGTCTGCTCGGGCCTCTCTCCTCTACGTATATTTCCCCTCATTTCATTTTTATATAGTCAGGCTGTGCTATATATTTATGACGGCGTGCATAAGGAGAAAAGACTGTGAGGAGTGGATTTACATTTAGGCTAAGAATGCTTGGCCGTGCTTGTTTTAATGAGAACGTGTCATTGTGCGCCAGGAGAGAAGCGCTGGGTTGGCAGCACTGAATCCTCCGGGACAAGGTCCGGGTGCTTTAACTTAAATTCACCATTATCTTTTATCAGCAAGATAATGTATAACTGACAAACACGGTTTGTCGAGAGTAAAAAAGGAAATAGTCACTTTCGGTGATTTGTGTGGCTCTTAAAAGAGCCTTTGTGTTGTTTGTTGGTCGTCAGCAGTTTAACCTCCGAAGCCGTACAGGGTGCGTCCCTGCCTCTTCAGGGCATAGACCACATCCATGGCGGTGACGGTCTTTCTCTTGGCGTGCTCGGTGTAGGTGACGGCGTCGCGGATGACGTTCTCCAGGAAAACCTTGAGCACCCCGCGGGTCTCCTCGTAGATCAGACCGGAGATACGCTTGACACCGCCACGGCGAGCCAGACGGCGAATGGCGGGTTTGGTGATTCCCTGGATGTTATCACGGAGAACTTTCCGGTGACGCTTGGCGCCTCCTTTCCCCAGACCTTTTCCTCCCTTGCCGCGACCAGACATCTTCAATGCTTATGAAAGAGTACGAGCAGTCAACTTGCAAAGCAAAAATATGAGTGTGACCACTGCAGCCTCTGTTTATAAAGCTGATCTGAGGACCTAAGTGAAGCAGGAAGCGCGCGCTTTGCGGGACAATGCGGTACCTCCTCCTGTGTGCGCGCGCAGCTCAGGAACGAACTTGAAGAGACGTGTAGCAAATGTCTTCTTTGTAACAGACGTGAATAGAGTGGAAACAGGTGTCAAAAGCTCTCCCAGTGGCTTCAGCAGATTTCACTGTCTTGTGAGAGTGTGTTTAATTAAACAAATAGTCAGTGAGTATTTCAATAATAATATGAGGTCTGCACATATTAGCACTTTTATAACTCACTGTAACTTTTCAATCCCAGTCTTTGTCTGCCTTTTTCCATGCTATATGCTCACAACTCAAGATATTCCAACATGCTCGCTCATTTTTTGCTTTGTTAGTTTTGCATTTCTTTTCTTCTGTTCACTTCCCCTCCGTACACAGTTTTACTCTTGTGGTGAAATGTTAAAAAAGTGTCTTTCAGAGCATGTTTTGTTTATAGTAATAAAAGTCAGTTTTAAAAACAGTTGAATCACATTCATTGTCCAGAGTTTCAGTTTATTTAAAATATTGAATCACTGTTAAAGGCTCAAATAAAACAAAACGCCCCCCTCTGACCTGAACCCTCATAATGAAGAAAACACTCCCACAAAACTCCAGGTGCCAAATGAGGAAAAAATAGGAGATGTTGGCAAAGACCACGGAGAGAGGGAAGCCCCCTCCTGGCCGGCCAGGAGTGCAACAGTTCCGATGGGCAATTTCCTCTTATCAAATCAGATTATTAATTCTAATCAAATAAGCGAAATAGTTAACAAATCAAATAAATCAGTTTTATAGATTATTACTTCAACATAACTTCTGACACTTGGATGCCTAGGCACAATATGCTTGTGGGACCTTGAGTGCAAACTTTATTAGTACTTAAAGATGCTGTGGGATTAGATCCTCCTACCGTGGTGGTGTTAGTGCACTGCACAGGAAATCCATCAATGGAGGAAACAAGGAACATCAAACAGCATTCTAAAATAATTTATTTAACCACTGCACCAAATACCAAATAAAAATCAAGATTTGTGACAAATATATTTACAATCAGATGACACAGACACGTTTCTCTCTTTCAGTTTTCTGGACAGAAAACTCAGCATAAGCTAGTGATAATTATGGAGTCATTTACCTTTAGATACAGTAACTTAATCTTCAGTCTTAATGATTGCAATGATATTTATCCATATGGATTAACAGACTTTTTCACCAAGGTTATGGAGCCATAAGTTAGCATTAAAATAAAACAGGGGACACTGTTGTGGGGACAGTGGCCAGGTTGGTCTGGTGGTTTGAGAGACTGTCCTGTAAATGGAAAGCCATGCCTTCAGTCCCCTATAACAGCTCATATGTCCATCGCTGTCAAAGAATCCTTGAGAAAAGGCACCTAACCTGGTTTCTTTCCAGAAGTACCACTCCTGCTTAACACCTGACCTTTGACCTCTCTAGTGAAATGCGCGTCTGTGTCAGAACATTTCATGCAAACGTCATCTCTGTGCAATGTTTTGAGTTCTGATTTGGAGAAAATAATACAAACGTGAGCACAGGACTGGAAAGATACACATTCACTGTCATCCACATAGGACAGCTTTAAACAGGATTCAAAGGAATCTGCAGTTCAAATGTGTTGCAATACCCGTAGTCTACTCTTAAACAAAGCACTAAAACTAATAAAGGCTTATTTATAGCAATAAAGAACATGGATTTGTTGGCAGAATAATTTAAAGACATATGTATAGCAATTTTTGGAGCTGTTAGAAGATACACATGAATGTCCAATATTCAAAGATTAGGAAATATTTTCATATTGAAAACCATAGCATTTTTATTATATAATTATAGCTCTGATAAGACTAAAAATTAGAATAAAAAATTGAAGAAAGATCGTAAAGGTGGAGAAAGATTTTTCGTAACGGCAATATTGTGATTTATTTCTTGACTTAAGTTTATGCACCAAGCATGGCGTGATATGACTAACTTACCTCTTTAATTGGAGGTTATTGTGTGTGTGTGTGTGTGTGTGTGTGTGTGTGTGTGTGTGTGTGTTTGGGAAGGGGGGGGGGCAAGGTCATCATGAAAGGTCATCCATGTTCAGTCAGAAAAGAGAAACTGTACACAGCTGGTGTTACACAAACAACCGACACACAAACGTGAAAAGTGCATCACAGGCTCCTAGTCACTGAATGAACACTTTATGACCTTTTATGTGAATAACGTAGAAAAAGACTGCAATCTTTATCAAGTCATGAAACTGACAATTATTATGTAACATAAAAGAAGCAGGCTACAGCAGCCCCTCCGTTTAACATCTCCATTTGATTTAAACTGAAGGAAACAAAATGTCCTCAAAGGAAAATGAAAGAATCTTTACCTCCTCACTGACGATCAAATCTTATCCCAGTGAAAGCAATTCTCTGACTACTGCAAATTTTATGGCAACATTTTTGTCTGATTGTCAGAATCAGAATAAGATCAGAATTACTCTAAGCATAACTCCACCCATGTTTATTTATGTTTTTATTTGTTTGTTTGTTTTAATGCATGTGTCAAAATTTTCACCATTGATCCAACTGCATCATGTGTTGCTTTCCAAAAAACTGCAAAATGTCACATACTTTGTGTCATGTGAGCACACTGCATCTTCTGCTTTCTGCTGACGATTAGAATAATTCTCTTATATTGAGTCACTGTATCACACACTTCTCTGAGTAAACTAACACAACTATCAAATAGAGTTATGCTTACACTAATTTATGGTCTTCATTTGTAAACAAGATCCCATGTTGAATGGGTTAACCTTCATCTTGTAACCAGGGTCACATGGACTCTGCATTAACGTGCTTTTGGATAAATCAGGAAAAAAAAAACATCCACTTCACCTGAACACTATTCAAAGTCGGATGATGAAGTTGGAAAGTCTGAGAAAATTTTGCTCCCCATGTTTCCAAGTTGTGATGCAATGATAACCTTTAACCTTCTCAACAAAGCAGAAAAAAACTTGTCAGTCAACAGTGAGAAAACACTCATGTGCACATGCACCTTTATAAAACATTTGTAGTTATGCCAGGCAAGTCAAACATTTATTTAAATGTTTCTTAAATTAGCTTAAGATGCAGGACATCCACGTTAATTTATCGCTTATCTTCCAGGTTTGATGATTTTGATAAAACAGCATGTGACATAGTTAGTTCAGCAGTTAGCACTGTTTAGCCCAGATGTCAGACCAACAGCGTGTGAACTCTGGGACGCTCGACTCCGTTTTGGAGCAGCTCTCACATGCTGGATGAGCTGTGCACATGCTCCATTTTGTAGCCTGTAATCCACTGTGGTCGTGTGCTGGAACCTGTAAAACAGTCAGCATCAGTCGCATGGTGTCTGTGGAATCTCTAATTCCAGGCAGCGGATTGGGAGTCCTTCATGTGACAGGAAGCTCACAGGTTCAGTCCCGGTGAAAGCCAGTACTCATCCAGGTCACACTGTGCCTGAGTGAGACCCTACAGACAGTCCCGCCACGTAATGGACTGCGGAGGCGAGGGAAACAGGAAACAAAAAAAAATCCTTGTACTGTGTAATATGGTAATCAGACAATTTAAGTGTAATGCTGCACTCATTTCAGAGCACTGTGTATAGAGTGTTTTATACTACTTTTGTACTACTTCACAGATATTGTGTACTTATATAAAACATGTTATATAGTAGTACAAACCATATAGAAGGCACTCAGTGGAGTGCAACCCTCCAACAACATTGAACAGTTCTCCAACTTGCAAAGCTGCAGGTTTGTTTGCTTATTGTGTATCTTCTTGGTTTTATTTTCCAATAAAATAGCACATGAATGTAACGCTGCCCGGCAGCTGCTTTGGTAGTCCTGAATGCCAGACTCTTCCACCAGCGCATGAACACTGCATATTAGTTATGGCTTAAAAATTAAAATATTTCAATGGCGGTAATCTCTTGTCCAGATCACGGCACCAATATCTAATCAACTGTCCACCACATTTCAGCCAGATCTGCTAACTTTTTGAGATATTTTGCAAACAGGCAGACGGAGACAGACCAACAGCTAGGCTGAAAATATAACCTCCTCAAAAATTCATTGACAGAGACATATATTCTGGTAATGTCTCCAAGGGAGGTATTATATTAAAAGCATTTGCCACTGATCCATATTTTTCATGTTTTAGCCCACATTCAAACTCTGATTGGTGCATAATTAGCATAATGAGTAACTAGTTCCATGACTGTGCACACTGTAAGAGCATAGCACACATACACACACACACACACACACACACACACAATGGAGTGCTTGGACTGGGACGTATCCAAATGTAATTGATTTGTTTATGTTGAAAATGTCTCACCACAACACATTGTGTGTGTCCTCGAGGCCTAATAAACATGATGAATGGATTTCCTCTAACAGTGTAGTGGAAGCTGAGGGCCTCAGCTACATCAAAATCCATCTAACAGCTACTTTTATCAAATATGCCTAACAATACCATGTGTGAATACGCCTTGTCATTGCTCCAGTAGGAATTAAACCCCTAATGTTGGCAGTGTTGGTGTCATGCTCTACCACACTTAGGTTTGTTTGTTTTTGTTTTTTTTGTTTGTTTTTTTTTCAAACTCTACATGACCCGCTTTTCCTGGGAGGGACGGGCAAAAGTTTGGTGTAGCGGTGAGGCATCTCCGGGGTAGGAAGTAGGTGTGGAGATCTCACAGAGTGGAAATTCATATTGGGTCCCGAGGAAGGAAGGTCCTTCTCCAAAGGTACAATGTGCAAGTCAGGTTGGTCCAGGTCATATATTTCCGTTCGTCCCAATCATCTGGGAGCTGCACTCGTCACCTTTAAGACTCTGCCAATCCCTTGGTGGCATCATGCTCTTCAACCTCTCTGTTCCCACTCTGTCCATTCACCAGTACTCCCACCCCAGTCCCCGTCCTGACACCCAACGCCGTCCCGGCATCCCTAGCTAGCGGGGAGACTGGCTTCACCTTTCCTCTCCCTGCAGCCCCGACCACTGTCAGTCCTCCAGCTGAACCGGGCAGGGCCCCTCTGTTGGCCATCTGACTGGGGTGGGGGCTGCTGGTCTGGGAGGAGGCGGAGGACGAGGACCCCCCTCTGGTCCACGGGGAGGGGCCCAGCCGGGAGGCCACGCAGCGCGGGCTGGGGTTGACGGAGGACAGGGTCTGCTGGCTGCCGTTGAGGAAGGAGGAGGTGTTGGATCCCTGGTGGCTGCGGTAGTTGTAGTAGGCCTGCCAGCCCTGCTTCTTCTTCTTCCACTGGCAGCGCAGGATCCGGATGAAGGCCTGCAGAGAGACACACAGAGAGGATTGTTCCAAAACAAGATATCATACATAAAGCAATGCAGCACATCATTGCACATCATTTACATTTTATAGTCATTATCTTTTTTGAATTAGAGACAAATCCACTTCACCCAATTGTTTTTCTCCAGATTGAAGCCCTTCAAGTCTCAGTCATTCACGCTCTACAAAATTTGCTATGCTCCTCCACAGTATTGCCACACATTTTCCTCCCTGTCCAGCCAGGCTCAGGAAGTTAGCAGGTAGTGTCACTGTTACAATCATTTAAATCACTGAAGTCGTGTTGCATTTTGCCCACGACTACAACAAGTGACACGGCAGTAGTTGCAGCAGTACCTGTTTGAATTCTCGGCTGTAGCAGGGGTAGATGATTGGGTTCAGGCAGCTGTTGAAGTATCCCAGCCAGAAAATCACCTTGAAGAAAGTGTCAGGCGGTCGCAGGTTGGCGTTGAACGACCCTGAGGGAGACAGAGACACTGTGTGTATTAAGACTGTGGAGTCAAAACAAATCTGAATCCTGTTCCTGGATCTTTAACTGAGCATGATGGGTTTGTCTGTGTTTTTCTTTTCTGGCGTTCAGTCCAGTCAAGAACACATTAAGAAACAGATGAACATGAGCATCAGTCCAGATTTGGCCCCAGCTTTATTTTGTTTTGCTAGGCTTTAAACATATGAGGAACGACTGACCATCATATGTCAACAGATCTCTCCTTTTACCCATGAACACTTGTGTTTCAGGGTCGTTTCCTGTGATTGGTTTAGCCTTTATCTGTTAGAGCTCCTTAACCATATGTCAGTGTGTATTGTACTGCAGCAGGACGATGCTAGTTTGCAATCTAAACCATTCAAATAATTAACAAAACTACTCATTGAATTACTCTGTAATTCAATGCATCTCTGCACCACAGAAGCCAATTCTATAACCATCACTTCACTTCCTTATCAATGCTGTGCTGCTGTGCTGGCCAGTTTAATTTTTCACCACAAGAGGGCAGTGTTTACCAGGCTGCAATCAAGGGACTGTTTGTGCACATCTGTGGTGAATAATCCATGAAGTTAAACTGCAGAGGGAAACAAAACACTTGTGGAGTGGATCGTTTTGTTTTGTTTTAGTATTGTAGAAAGAGCTTTTGCTGTGGTTGTGATGCTTTTTTTTTTGCATTACTGAAAAGAGAGAGGAACACATTGAACACATCCGTCCATTCAGAAGTTGCATTACTACACAAATTAAGACATTCATTATGGTACAGCTCTTGTATTGCATTTTTTCTTCACCAAGGAACCGATTAAGAATTTCAACAACAATCAGAAACTTGTTTTTTATTTTCCTTTTCCAGCTCAGAAATGCTGAATGATTAAAAAATAAAATAAAAATAAAAGCAACCAAAATAAACGTTGTGGGCAGAAATTTCCAAAAAGCCGTGATCCATTCTTGTAAATAGCTACTCAGAGGTGGTATCTCTTATAGATGGATGATTGCTGATTGAAGGATTGTGCACTGGAGTTTCACACAGGTGCATTAGAGATTCATACTTATGCAAGCAATTTCTATCAGCTGTGTTTTCCTTTTGTTCGACACAGTTAATGACTTGGGTTTTTCTATGAGATCTGTGTTTGTTTTGATAAACAGTGTGGAAAAATTGTGTGAAACCAATGAAAAAGTCTTAACACATTTGCAAGAACTGTGCTACGAAGGTGATGGCGAAGATCAAGTGGATCCCAGTTTCATGAAGTGTGCATCACTAAACTAAACTTAAAATAAACAAATAAATAAATAAATAAATAAACAAATAAATAAATAAATAAATGACCTATCTGCTTAAAATGTAAAAATAGAATGATAAAAAAATCTAAAAAATTCAAGAATGCAGAACATCATGTTGCACTGGCATTACACAAACACAACTTCCTTCCAGATGTTCTTAAAATATGTCTAATAAGTAAAAATGCATGTTTAAAGTGCTGGTGGCTGGTCAGCGTTTGCTGTCCATCTGTGGCAGCGGAGGATCGTAAAGAGACTGAAGGG
>OMLF01027984.1:0-11612 GCA_900302615.1 Holocentrus rufus
CTGCGGCTACTGATCTTCCTGAAGCAGGTTCCTTCACACAGCCTGTTGAGCCTCTGCTGTTTGATTAACTCCATGATCTCTGGCTGGATCTTCTCCCTCAGCTCCCTGTATGGGACAACAAAAAGGGGCACACACACACACACACACACACACACAAATGTCCTTAGTTCAGAAGGATCATCCAAGCTGTGTAAACCACACCCATCTGGTTTTGCAAGCGGGCGACAGCAGACCGGCCGATGCTGTAAAGACTTGGAAGTGAATTCACCAGGTCTGCTGGCAGCATGCAATATTCATCCCACTGACAAAATCCCCTGGATTATGACTGTCAGGAGTGAACAACACGAGATGGGCCGAGAACACATGCACGGCAAACACACAAGATATGCTTCTGCGCACGTCAACACACACTGACACAAACTTCACATGGCTCCCCTCATGAGTAGAAAAAACCCTGCACTGCTGCAGCTCCAGCTTGCATCTCCACGATTTATGCATGCATGTACATGTGTGTGTGTCTGTGGTGCGTATGAATGCTAAGCACACAGCGCTAGTCAACATGAATTATGTATAGTAACTCCCCCAGCAGTGGTTCTCCCTTTCTTTTATTTTCCTTCATCATGGCTGAAGGTCCCTCCTCTCTCTGTCTACCTGTGTCGCCCCATTCCCTTTTTTTTATTTTGTTAGAAACATGATTTCGCAGGTTCTGCAGTTTTCTAAACACACATTGACTCTTGTCTTCATTTCTAATGAGATTTTCTTGTTGCATTTCCCCTCTTCTATTTGTCTTCCTGATTGCATCCTTGTCTTTCTCTGTCCTCCCTGTCCCCTCTCGGCTTATCCTCTTCTATCCGTCTCCTCAGCTTCCCTCCCCATCTGTGTGCTTCAGTCTCATCAGTGGATTCTTGTTATTGCATTGATCTATGGTTGGATATTCATTCTGACCCATTAAAGGGGACAGTCAGTTGGGTGGGTGTGGCTCGCCATCTTTATTCACAAGCAAGGACTGATGATTATAGCTTGGCTTTACCAGCTCGTATAGTAATGGGCTGACCAAGCTAAAACGTAGGCGATATTGTTTTTGTTTGTGAGCCTCAGTTGATTTGGCTGCAGTCATCTCTGAAAAAAGCCCTGATAGAGCTGACTCTTTTCAGCAATTGAAAAAAGAAAATCACAGACAGTTGAATTAAGGGGCTGAAATCTTGTTGCTGCCCGCTCTTTGGTTAGTATCAGGCGTTCATGTTACGTGATGAAGCAGAAAGAAGTGAGACATTCGGCTATTGAAGTGGCACAAAAACCCATTTACAGCTTTGTGGAAATGGACAAGTACTGGCAGTCCCTATATATCTGTGAAATACAGCACAAGAACAAGTGGAATTGGGAATCAATAATGAATAAAGCTTAGCCACTTCCCATTCTAATTTTCCAGAGACTGCATTAAAGGTAAGACGTGTATTAACATTTTCTCATAAATGTTTCCTCAGCAGTTCTGAGTAGACCCGCTGGATGAATTTTTGATAGGATCGTGTTTGTATAAACTGAAAGTTTTTGGTACAAGCAACTTTATGTAAATAGAAAATGTTGTGCACGTACTGCAAAAGCAGCATTTTGCTAATTATGTAAAAATACTTCCAAGATTTGCTTACAGGAACCAAAGCTGTATTAAGTCCTGCCTTGAATGAAAATATTTTAAAGGAAGAGCACAAGAATCAACATGAGCGGAAGAAAAACATCTCCTTTAAGTGTGCAAAGTCATTCACAACAATAACATTTTTAACTGAAATTAAGTTTTTGTTATCTCAACCTGTCCCATCTACTTGAATTAGTAATTTCCTGCATTTCCCAGAATGCCTTTGGACAACCCTCAAAGAAAGGCCATGAACTTCGTGCATTCAGTTGTATTTGATCAGAGTACAGTTAGCCTGACATCGGATAATCTGTGTAAATCTGTTATTTCACCTTCAATAACTTGTAAACCAAACAAACGAAACACATTAATGAGCATATTTGTTATTGTAAGAAACATTTAGCCCATAGCTGTTTGTCTTTTTATATTTGAAGATATCTTTTCTGTGCCCTGTTTCTTATGGGAAACAAGCTATTGATATTTGAACTGAGTGGTTGAGTGTTCATACATAATAAAATTAGTGTCTCAAAAAATGAAATTACTGGTTGTAAATTGGTCTTCCTCTTCTGGGACCCAAGAATGCATGCATGCATCAGTTTATCTATTTATTTATTAGTGTTAAAGCATTTCAGGGTAAAAATTTCCTTTCATTCTCTTTGCTTTTGCTTAACTTTGCTTTCTCCACCAGCATTAATTGGTTGCTAAAGTTTGATCTCTGCCCTTCCAATATCGATTCAGTAAGCCGCTGGCTTAGCATTGATTGCCGTTCAAAGGTACAGGCTCCCCCGTGAAGGGATTTTTCAATAGTGCTAGCTACTCCATTAAAATAAAGGCAGGACAAAACAATATTGTCCATTACAGGGCCTGTATCCATGATCAGTCAATGAATGATCTATTAGAGACTGGCTCTCCAAGCTTAATGAGCTGGAGGGTCATTAATGGGGTATTCACTGGGACTGCCATTTGCAGAAAATTTGATTTTAATGCAGATTTTCAATCACGAGGGGAAAGCGCAGGTGCACCCTGCTTTATGCCAATAGCTGGCATTTGCTTGACAAATGGAAAAAGAGAACAAGCGAAAAAAAGAGAAGCAATTAGGAGCTTATTAATGACTTCGCTTCTTTTATGTTTTCGCAGATGCATTTTTTTTCCCTTTTCTTTTTGGTTGTAGACTTGTTGACCGGGTAGACAGGGAAAAGAGAAATTATTATTAACTATATGAATACCACCAAGTGCCTCGTGTTCCTGTGGTGAGCAGTGACAGTCTCAGACTTAATGGCGAGGAGAAAATGGAGTATGAAATTTGCTGTGCACTACTCCACAGAGGAGCATAACAATGTCTCACATTTTCTTATTTTCAGAGTGGCCTACCCTGGGAACAACACTGTCAGACTTCGGCATATATGAAATTTTAGTTGAAATTATTCAAATTGATTTTCTTCCCCCATCTAGACTGCCCCACAGGCTCTCTGTGGGACACTTCAGTTGACTCTAGAAAGTCAGGGAAGTTCAGGCAACCACTAAAAACCTTTCGACATGTGTGCGAGTGTGTGTGTGTGCGTGCATCGCTGGATTTTAGACTGTGTTTAGATGTCTACCTAGTTATGTGCGATACTGCTCTACTGATTACTAATTGGTTGACTCACATGATGGGGCGGGACTGGAAGTCTTCCTGGTTCATCCTTTCGGACTGGCGTATCTTCAGGATCTCAGTGTAGCTCAGGTTCTGCAGGCGACTCTTAAACTGGTCCAGGGAATTAGGCTTGAGAGTCAGCGCTCGCATGATCTGCTCCCTCACCACCTGCATTACCTGCAGAGCAGAGGGGATGACATCATCACGGATGCAGGAACCACAGAGGATGCGGAGAGTGAGCGAGGGTGTTAGTCTGCGTTAGTGTGTGTGTGTGTACGGCTGCCAAAGACAGAGTGGCTTACAAGAAGGAGTCAGGTCAAAAACCAACCCCCTCTCTATTCTACGAGGTCAGGGAAGCGTATAAAGTTCTGTTCCATTCCCGACAAGATTAATGATGTGCATTTTTTCAGAGCTGGAGCCTGTAATCCAGTCTAGTGCATTCAGCCTTAAGAGGAAAAGAGCAAGGGGAATAATTCAGCAGTGGCTAGTCGACTGTTAGGCCCAGTATCATGCATCAGTGGAGAGCACTTAGAGAACTTGCCCATAATACCCCAGCTGGGCCTATTAGTTTGACTCCGGTTTGCGGAACCATGACAAGACCAAAACCTGTGGCCAAACAAAGCCCAGGGTCTGCACAGCCGATCCCGGGCTTTGCATCATCCACCAGTACACAAACTCTCTATGTTACTGCACTGCGACACTGGTTTGATCCCCCAGATTGAGCTACTGTGACAGTGCCGATTTGATCTTTAACACGGGGGATAAAGCGCTGATTCCCCTCCCCGATACAAACCGGCCTCTTCCGTCACCCCCAACGCCAAACACTTTCAGAAAATAGTACTAGCCCGAAGGCCAAAACACAGCGCCGGGCCGAAATCTTCAATGACAGCCAGTTCCACACCATTATCATTTCACTGTCCTGCCTACTTTGATTTGCTCTCCTCAGATTAGATCCATATTAATTGGAGATAAAACCCAACAGAGTGGTCATTGTATGTTCTTTGTGCCAATCAGCCCTCCACCCATGTGTGTTTTGGCGGGGAGAGGAAATGAGAGCCTGCAGGGTAGACCCTCAGTGTTGTGCATCAACAAAGGAGCTGTCACTCTCGACGTCGCGGCATTCATCAGCCTTGTACTCTGACAA
Source organism: Holocentrus rufus (assembly GCA_900302615.1). Classification (NCBI taxonomy): domain Eukaryota; kingdom Metazoa; phylum Chordata; class Actinopteri; order Holocentriformes; family Holocentridae; genus Holocentrus; species Holocentrus rufus. The sequence goes on from OMLF01027984.1 coordinate 4,405, forward strand.
CTTATCTGTGTTTTTGTATAATTAGGATTCAAACACTCAGACAAGTCAAAGACGGACTCTTTATGCGGAGAGATATCATTCCGGCTACACGCGAGAGTCTTGGCTGAGGATAAAAATCATTCTAATCACGCAAACACAATGCAATGTAACTCGCGAAAGTGCTTTCCCCTCATCACAGAAGGGCAGCTTCCAAAACATTTTTTTTTCCAGCCAAGTCGAGCAGTGCTTTGCCACTTAGTGCAGATAGCATGATGTGCAGAAGTGACAAGACGTCCTGATTATGGATCAGTCTTGTTAGCAACCGCCTCTGGGCCTGCAGATTGTTGATTCATTGGATCAGATCCACGGTTCATACTGAGGTGACAGAGAGAAACACATCATCTTCTCTTATGCTCACTTCCATTTCGCTGTACTTTTTTTTCCGTTCTCTACTTGTCTTTGTGATCAAGCGTGTGAAGACAAACACTTATTCCCAGCCTGAGCTGCAAACGCACTTTCCCAGACTTCCCCAACTCTAGTATAATGAGACGATGAGGCTGTGGGTATGGGTGGTCGTTGCATGTGCAATATGTTCATGAATGTATATGAAATGTCATAATTGGTCTCCACGATTCTCTTTGATCTAAACTGCAGGACTGCTCAACACAACCTTAACAAACTCGCCAAAAAAAAAATTCTTACGTAACACTGTTATTGCTGTTTGTGTTTACTGCAAGGCGATTACTCATCAACTCGCTAACCTCTGGAGCTTAAACTGGACTCTCACTGGTCAGACGGAGCCAGGGGGGCGAGAGCATTAAAAATAGACGGGCTGAGTTGCTGAAAATGAAATATGAAAAGCCTAAACCTTCGCCCCGTGCCAAAAATCAGGAAAAACTCAGACGAAACAGCCGCTCAGTGTATAATCCTCCAGAATCAGCGTCGCTTTCGCCGTGATAAAAAGCGGAAAGAAGTGGCCTGGGCTCCAACTCCCTATTTGGGAAGTTGGCAGCGACACGGTGAGAGGACCATAAAAAGGAATTAACCCATTTCTAATTCTAGATCCGATAAGCCCTAGAGGTAATACTGCGCTCCCACCATAAAAAAGAATGGAGGGGGAAAAAAAATGCAGTCATTTTCCAACTGATTACACAATTTAATCCTGGGATTAGCTTTTGGGATGCAAATATGTTCAGAGGCGGTAATCACAGTGTATTGCCTAAAAAACTGGCAACAAATTGACCTTGGAAAATAAACACATGCGATAAAGGGGGGAACCACAAAAGAAAACAACGCTGTCGGGTCAAATACAGTCTGATTGTGGAAATGATTTGGTGCAGCAAACATGTGACTGCCTTTTGGCCTCGCCGCTGGGAAAACTGCACCTGTAGCACCACACCTGAGCTCTGCATCCTCCTACAGTACATGATGTTACACGCCAGATTTGGCAGGCTGTTGGACTCATCAGTGGATGTATTTTAGGAATAAGCTGCAACAGCAGGGTTTGAACCTGTGTGAACCCTGGTGGTGTTATATTTTCCAGATTTAGCTCATACACACGACTTCATCACTACACACACACACACTCGAGGTGCTCTATCCGCATCAAACTGACGTTTGAGGTTAATTCGGAGCACCGGCGGCTCAGCACATTCTGCAACGCGACCGAGACAAAAGGTGAAACCTGCTTCTTCCTCCATGTGTCTAAACAAACAAAGTACCGACACTCACCTGTACTTACTTACTTAGGCCTTTGTATTCCTTAAGGAACGTAAGCAGTCGACGAAAGCCCTCCATCCTCTCCGGTCTTGTATTTATTGTATTTATTGTATTCATATATTTTGCCCACAATACAAGACTTTTGATCTGTGAGTGCCGGTACTTTGTTTTGATCCTCGCTGAAAACCGTGCACCCATTACAATGTTTTTGATCCGGAGGTGTGCACGCTTTTACTCTGTGCCATGTCTTCCTCCATGTGTCTCACACTCTGCTCGAGTATCCTCGTGTCGCTGAGCTGCACAGTTGTTCAGTAAGTCGCAGCAGCACAGATTTGGTTGTGGTTGAGCAGCAAAAAACATCTAACTACATTCAACTGACCACGACCGGTTCCAGAGAGGTGAGAAACAGGAACACATCCATCCAACCATCAAGACAGCTGCCAATTTTCCCAACAACACGGCATGTATTTGTGTTGACTCAGTGTCGTCTGTGAAGTCTGGTGTTAGCTTTTTGTCTGTATCCTGCGCCCCTCTCTGCTCTCTCTGTGATACCTACGCCATATCTTCATAGGGAGAAACAGGTGTCCACCTAATGCCAGATTTATAGCCCACAGAGCTGGCTTTGCAGCCTCAGCATTTCACCTCCCCTCTACCTTCCGGTGTCTTCTCCCTCTCTCTCTCGCTCACTCTCTTGCTCTCTCTCTCTCTCTCTCCCTCCCCTCCCCCACAACCCCTCTCAGAGAAAAATGAGCAGACAAATAGACGAAGCCACGACTCGCAATCATGCTATGCGAGATTCATCACTCCTGTCCACTGCTTTTAATTACAATCTCACATCACTAACGAAGTTTTTACACACACATGAAATAAACCTAATAATTAAGTCGTACATTAATTTTCCCATTAGGATTACAAATGGCCTGTCACTGTGTCTAGTAACAGCAGACTATGATCACTCTTATTTTTTTTTCCCTCCCGGTACTTAACTTGAATTGCCTCTGCACAAAAATAATGAAAGTTACAAGCCTTAGTTTCGTTATTTATCATTTACACAAAACAAAATCTGACGAGCGTGCAAAGCCTGAACAGACAGGACAGGCCGACCCAAATGAAAAATGGACCTCTTAAAAAAAAAAAAAAAAAATTTAAAATAAAAACTGCAAGAATTCTGCTCGCCTTCATCTATTTCTAGCTCCAGGAAATCTCAAGTATTGCATTTCATATTATTCAAACGTACTTCACTATTCAAGGTGAGTCTCACTCTCATCTGTAGCTCGATCCAGATCTTTGTAAAGACTCCAGAGACCAGCTACCATCCAGCCCTTGGTATTTCAGCAGCGCCTTCCCCGGGGAATGTTCATTAATATGCCTTGTTTGCAGCCGTGTCTCCGGCAGGAAAACAATTCTGTTGGCCCATGTGGCTGCACTCATGCTAATTAACACAGCGAATATTCATCACATTTAATACGAACACATGGTCCCTTCACAACAGGGGGGTCATTATGAATATTTTATCTTCATCTATTTTTTTCCCCATTCACTGATTGCTCAGAGAGCGCACTGGTAGAGGTGAGATGACGTCAATAAAGGATGAGTTAGCGCAGTGGATAAATTTAGGTCCGGAGCATTTCTGCCTTTTAATACCGACAAACAGCCACGTCCCACAGGTCTCATGTTGCATTAGTGAAGGACCACCAATCAGGCCCAGATTCTGAACTATTTCTGGGGTATCCTAGATTGGGATTAATCAATCTTTTTTATGTTCTGGATCTGAAAGTTAACTTTCATAAAGCTGCATCATAAAGCGATCTGAAGTGATTCTGCCCTATAGAGACAAGATATTTTGGTATTAAGTATCAAATTGTTTAGATGTTGTGCTTGAACATTGATGAATAAATTCAAAGTGGTGAGATTCAAAGATAATATTAAACTAATCAATACAATTTTTTTGCATCTTAAATTCTAGTGAATTAAATGAATTTCTTTTCCTCTATTCCTCATTTTGCTGAGGACCCCCTTGAAACCCTTCAAGGACCCCTGGTGGGTCCTGAACCCCACTTTGAAAACCACTGTCCTGCAGCATAAGACTTAGCCCTGCTGTCACTTCAGCTACCAAGCTGATGATTTCAGCTCAAACGGATTCACCTTCTGCTCGTCCTTTCCTTTGCCTTGAAACAACCGTATGATCCCCCGTCTGGTCCGAGGTGTTGATCCAAGATTTATTGGTTCTATCTTGTCACCCTTTCTTTTAATCTGTCCCTCTGCCCTCCCTCTCACACTCCCTCCCTCTCTCTCAGACAGCGGCCATCACTCTCCCCCCGTAGCTCTTCTGGAGGAAAGTTATAGGCAATAGACAGCAGACGAAGTGTCGGCAATAGTAATTAAACCCGGGTGTCCCACGGGCCGTCTAGTACACGTAATGAAGAATGAAGAGCCGGCCACACTGGCTCCTCTGCCTCTGCCTCTCTCTCTCTCTCTCGCTCGCTCGCTGAAACAGGACAGTCGGACAGTCGGACACTTCCTCGCTCCGCGTCTTCCCCTCATCCATCATCGGCGACGCACCGGCCGTGACAAATTGCCGTCCCCTCTCGCCGGCCAATCGACTGTTGCCGCTGCTCCATTTACCTAAGAGGATGCTAATGACATCATTTACCAGCTGTCAGTCAAACGCTCCACCCGCCACTCAAGCCCAGGCGGGGAAATCTGGAGATTGTGTTGGAGAGGCACTTCGGTGGGCGAATAATCAGCCAGTAATCACAGAATAATGACTTTGCTGCCACTCCCTGAAAGCAATCAAAAAGTCAATCTCACATGGTGATGATGGGACCGTCGCTGAAGTGAGTTCCTGTATTTACGGCCACACCTCGGCCTTGAAGTAGGCAAAACAAGCAGGCGAGCACATTCTCTCTCACTCACACACACGAGACATGCACACACACACACACACACACACACAAGGCTGCAGCTGCACACAAGAAATGAAGCACTCACCCTCACACACAATTCCCTGGCAGTGATCCTTTCTTTAATAAGGAGCAGACAAAGAGAATATAGGGAATCCATTTCCCTGCTATTGAAATGGTAATTCTATTTTCCCCTCACTGCCGCCACATTCCGCGTTCAATTAATAATTATCTCCTTCAAAGTTGACCATGCTGTCTTTAAATATGAAATAATGCCACAGAGATGGACATGAAAGGATGCCTGTCTCTGTTATCACAGAGCGCAGAGTGAGGGGGTGGCTATGGGTTGTATTATATTTAGAAACTGATAAAAATGTATTGCATAAAAATGCAAAAATGTGTATTGGTGAGGAGCCGATTGGACTGAGAAAAAAAAAAAGAAAAAGAAAAAAAGAAAAGCCGCTGTTGCAGCCTCATGGCTTTAAAGCTCAAATTTATTATGGCATTATGATAACAACATTTCAGTGGTACAGCTGTTATTGTCATAGCTAAATTACCCATAAAACTATTAAAATAATTTAAGACAAACACAGCCAACACATAGATCCCATAGTACAATATGACTTAATCTGTTTGGCCCTCTTCTTTATCCAACGGCCAGGAGAGTAGCCGACAAATCTTGACTGAATTTCAAAGTAAGAGCGTCTTGGCCTCCTTCCTTCGCATGTGTACTCACCCTTGTACGTAGGAGATATTGTTTACTTCTGGTTTCTATTTATGAAATGGTTGTGACACTAATCTGTGCCAACAATGCCAACTGTGCCAGCTTTTGCTCTCTGTCACCCCCCTGGTCTGTGTGATGTGGGACTTTTGGGGAGGCACGACAAAAACCCAGATCCACGTCTGACAGGCCGACAGTGCACACACACACGCCGGCTTTGCTTTGGTCACAACACAGTGAAGCGCTTCAAATGCTCCCCGCTGGCTCCGCCGACAAAAAAAAAAAGAAAAAAAAAAGGCCTTTCTAAGCCAACAGTCCGTTACGTTCTGCATGTCAGCTGTTGTGGATGTCACTGAGGTGCTTACAGAGAAGACGTTTCTACAGAACTTAAGATGAAAAACAACATTAAGTCAACGATACAGGGGCGAGTTCCCCCCCCATGTGGACGGGTAATACTGTCTTCAGCGAGGATGAGCTTTGTCAAATGGGATAAATTCACTCTGGGTCACAAAATGACCAAAAGCGTCTGCAGAACTGTCCATCAGCACTGCTGCAAAATGTTCCCTGTGTATCGAGATCTCTACGATCTGACACTTCATAGCATCAAACATTCAACGCCAAGGCTTGATCTCAAAGCTTGAGGTGGTTCTGCTTTTGTGGCCAAGTGAACGTGGCTTCCAAACATCATAGGGAAGACACAAAGGCGCCTTAGTAGCATGTGTGAGGAACTCTCAGAGGTAAAGCTTACAAAATTATTAATGACCCCTCTCACCCGCTGCACTCTGAATTTGAACTTGCACCCTCAGGGAGATGTTATACATTACTGAGGGCTAATTTAAATATTCATAAGAAAGCATTTGTCATAAAAGATCCTAAAAGAAAGAAGATCTACAGATATAGGGTGACTCTCCTGAGATTTTGTGGGCTTTTTTTGCACAGTATAAGTCAATTTCCTGTACATTTGTATAATGCACTTTATATTTATTATGAAGGCCTTTCTGCTCTATGAGATTTCCTTTTTGCATTTGACATACATATAGTAATATGTCTTTTATGGTTAAACCAAAGGTAAATTTCCACACTCTGGACAATATAGTCTTCGTTTTTGTAAATGAATGGTAAAAAAACACCAAACAAGAGATTGTCAGGGGGCAATTTCATGTCATGAACAAAGCGGCCCAATTATATATTAGTGAATGAATGTTGCTCGTGTACAGTAAACTCTTAACTTTATGTCGTATTAGTTCTCTCTCGACAAGCTTGTCAAGGTTCTTTGTCAGGTCTCTTAGTGGCAATTAAGTGCTGAGGCCGTACTGCCATCCATTAGACTTTCAATTACATATCTGCCCCAGTGGCTCCAGTGTGAGGATGTGACAGGCGCCGTGTCCAAGTGGTTCAGTGAAGTGCAGTCGTACAGGGTAAATATAACTTCACAGTGAAAGGCAGCCTATTTCTCTCTATAGGAATGCCTTAGGGACATGTTTGACAGCATTTCTGCACTGCAGGGAACAGAACATATTGTAGGCAAGACAGGAGTGCACACACACACACACTCTCACTCTCTCTAGAGCTATGCACGCTCATTTATTCCCTCTCTCATATACACACATATTGAATAAACACTAATATCCACACACAAACAACGAGCCTTACCGATCCACGGAACCCCACCCTCACCTACTCACACACACACACACAAACACACACACACACCACATCTGGCTGGTTCCCCGGAGACCTCCCTCCATCTTTCCCTACTCGTCCTTCCGCATGAGTGATGCGGGGTTAACTCCGGCTGTTGCTGCTAGCTGTTGTTGTTGCCATATTTAGCGGGGCCAGCGCTGCACACCCGGACAAACTGTCAGACGAGGTCTTTTTCAACAATC
>OMLF01027987.1:7980-24518 GCA_900302615.1 Holocentrus rufus
TGCTCCAAGAATAGAATTGTATTTTTTTTTTCTCTTCTTCTTCGTCTTTTCTGAAAGCGGAATGATGTAATCGCTTTTCTGTTCGTTTCCAACCCCTCCCCCTCCCCACTACCACCAGCCCACACTGAACATATTCCTGTAGGGTCAAAGAGGTGCTTTCTGAAGATGAAAGACGAAAGCATGGGAGAGAGAACAAGAGAAAAGTGGCAGAGAGATAGGAATACCTCTGGCGAGGAAGAGTGGAGGGGGAGGGGGGGGAGAGGAAATTAGACGTACCCTCTTGTAACAAGAGAGAAAACAGAAGAAAACAAGTGCATCATCGTGAATATGGAGAGTGGAGAAAGCACCAACAGCTACAAGTCGGTTGTAAGAGAACTGGCTGATAATAAGGAAAATAGGGAATTCAGATCAAAACGAAAGAAAAAAAAGTGTACTAACCTTTACACCATGGCCTACATCGTCCAGTACTGTGTAGTCAATGGGCTTCCTGATGTACCTGACCGGCCGCTCCATATTGGCCGGCGCGATGATCTTATGGGTCCTGGACGTGTTCTTGTTGGTCGTCAGGATCCCGATCTCCCGCCTGGCCACCTTCTCTTTGTGGATGTCCACTGTCTGCAAACGGGAGGACAGGACACACATGATCAACGCCACAGAAGAAGAACTACCGAGACACACAACAGGCCCCCCTGGAGGACTTAACGAGCTCGACATGCTGCAACATAAGAAGGTTTAATTAAATCATGTGGCTGTGCTTTTCATCACCAGGGTCTTAATCTTTTTATGCAGCCTGTGCACACCAATAAAATCGATTGTGGTACAAACCAGATCCTGCACGGCATAATGACTGAAGCATGTGCATTTCGACATTTATCACCTCATAGAATCGATGGCGTAGGATGAGCATACTGAGCATATATAACTACCAACATATTAAAATATTCAAAAACCTCGGAACATTTCAAAAGAAAGCATGTTAGGAACACTGAACCCCAATTTCAGAGAAATTAATTTAAATCTATTGTGTACTTAAGAAGATTATATTTCCAGGGCTTTCAATTATAACTATAATTGTTGAATCGTCTCTGTGACTTCGCTCTGCAACCCCAGGGCCAAATGGAGATGCATTATTTATGCTTCTTGAGACAGAAGAGAGCTTTCTTACTCAAACTGCAGCACTGTTTGATTAACTACCTACTCCTCTTTAAAAAGAATCATTACCTCATAGCTGTGCAAGGCAATTTTGCAGGTTGGCAGGTCCAAATGGCAGCAAAAGCTAACAGTTTGAAATTTTCAATAAATTATTTGTCAACTGAGGTGGAAGGCAACTAAGTACATTTAATCAACAAGTCCAATTTTGAGGCGCTGGCTTTTTCCTTGTTGTGAGACTGTATACTTTCACTCTTCTATATTTGCACTGCACTTCATTTATCTGATGGCTGCGGTTACTAGTTACTTTGCAGAATAAGCTTTCACATGCAAAACATAAGATAAATTCATAAAATATGATGCAGTGTGAGAGTTTAAACTAGCCAACAGTATATGGAAGCAGCAGATTTACAACATTAAAATACCTCTTACAGGTTAGTGCATCAATAAAACACTCTGAAAGGAACCATTCTTCATAATGACTACTTTTATTTTTCACAGAGACGTACATTTTAAGCTCATACTGTAAAGTTCTGAATGCAGGACTTTTACTTAATTGAGTATTTTTCCATTCTAACACTGCTACTTTTACTTAAGGATTTAAGTACCTTTTCCTTCATTGTGTATCAATAAATTTCAGCAGAAAAGTAACAACCTATCATCGCCATCACAGAGGCATATCAATAGTCAAAATTACTGAAATCCTCTACATATCTCAACGCCATCACACACCATTGTATGCCCGTCCTCCTCTCTGCCTTCACACTGAGCTCACACTCCCACCGAGCAGAGAAGAGCCCAGGAGCAGCTGCTCTTCCTCTGAGAGATGAAAGACTGCAATGTCTGCTGAGGGCAGACCAGTAAAAAGGATGGTCTCTCGCAGGGGGAAGGAGTCCGTGGCCAGTGCCAACAGAGGATTCCTTTCATGCCACAGGGATCTGGAGCTGGACTCAGCTCTGTCTCTTTATTCTGTACTGTTTCCACTGCACGCTTGACTGGGCCTTCAAGTATCACTCATCTCAGAGTTCAGGGAATCAGCGACAGTCTAGCAGGCTCATATGTAGTCCAGAAAAAGGAAAGGAAAGCAAATGCTGTGCACTTAAAATGTCCATACACACATCATGTTTATCTGATTTTAAATGATGACATTAATGAGACAGAAGCCCTAGAGGGATGACAACAAAATCTCAAGTATCTATGAAGAATGATGCAGAAAAATAATTAATTTCTTATGGGGCACTCAAGGATATAAGCGAGTGCATGGTTCAAAATTACGGAAAAAGAATCAATATTTCATAACAGGCAAAGTTGCTCATGCATAATTGCTCCCATAGAGACTTCCCATACAAAGGGAAAACATCCATTCAGTTCCAGTCCCCTGTTGTGTCTGTTTGAATTAAGAGGGATGACAGAGCGTTGACTACAGTAATCCCTTTTAACCTGTGGTGGGCTGCCAGGACATGAGAGCCTCTTTATTCACAAGGACTACAGTGACAAAGTCTTCCCAATGAGTCGAACACATCAGTGCACAAATATGACATTTCTGCCGTCTGTTTGAAAAGAAGAAAAATCCAGTGTGCAATAGTTCCACCCAGATGGGCTTTAAGATAATAGCTGTACACCGCAGCTTAGATAATGCATAGATTTCAAAATGTCATAAATCCTGATTCTTTGAAAACAACTAAATCTAATCAGTCTAGCGGCTTCCATTTCCAGTATGGTTTTGAGAGGTTCAGTGATTGGCTTTGATGGAGGCTGGCCTGACATAAGGACGAGGTGGAATTGGCTCAATATGATGTCCAAAGCCTGGTTTTACCTCGAATAACACAATTATACTCTCAATATGACCCCACTACAGAGACCACCAACTGTAATGGAAGCCAGTATAAAGACATACACTGGGTTGATTTCATTAGGACGCCCATTTGAAATGATTTTGCCCGAGAGACTCTGATATGAAAAGATATTTTGGTTGGCGTTGATTATATTTCTTGTGAATTAAATTAGAGTGAAATCCTCATTTTGTTGAGGACCCCCTGGAAACCCTTCAAAGACCCTTGAATATCCCCAGACCCCACTTGGAAAACCTCTAGGTTAGAAAGGCAGCCTTATGCCTACAGACATTGTTAGAAGTCACTACTACAGACATTGTTATCGTAAGATATCATCTGGATGTGGGCGTTTTCTGGCAATCCTCAAACAGAAGTTTTACAACCAACCACCGAAACAAACTCTTCCTAAACAAGGCCACTGTTGGTGAAAGGCTGTAGCTAAACTCGGGAGAGCATCTGGTTTTTGCGGAACATATTCTCCTTATCAGAGAACAGTGTGTGGACAAACAGCCATCGCAGCTGGCACCGAGGGGAAGTGAGAAGGCGACATGCTTATGAGTTCACCTCCTTCCTGTATGCAGAGAAAATAGTCCTGCTTGAAACAGTGAGGGCTGAAGTGTTGACAGAGAAGCAAATCGAAACGGTTCTCTTTAGCAGGCGTTCACGGAGTGTGGAGCCCAGATTGCTTGTTAATCCACTCTCCGGTGTCCAAAGACTGCAAAATGGATCTGACAAAAATGCAAAGGTCTAAGCAGAAACGTGCATTCAGGTTGACCCCGTTTCTACCGACCTGTTGGGGAGCTCCAAGCTGAGCAATGGCTCCTTGATTACCTGTCTCTTTCTAGTCGACCTTCCCTGGATGGGGCGTGCAATTGCTTCTGCTGACTGGATTTTAAACGGGCACTTAAGGTGTTTACTTGATCCCGATGGCAGACTGTGCTGCTGCTGATCATCTGTTAGGCGGAGAAAGCCTGGGCCTGAACTCTGAGCACATCTTGCCAAACGGAGAGGTGGATGATTCAACATGTGCTCTCAACCACTGTCATCCATATGCCTGAGGCCTGTGGGTCTTTTTCCAGAACGCTGACCAGCTTTGGCTCCGGAGTTTGGCTTGTTCGTCACCATCAGGCTTTTAGGATTTAAGGGGGCCTCCTCTTCTCAATGCTTCTTTTGCCTGTGACAGCTCCTCTTCCTGTCCGTTATCTTCAACTCTTCCTCCCTCATTTTTTCTTCCTCTTCTCCCAGTATCCCATTATCTTATTTTATCTTTTCTCTCTCCCTCTTATTTCCACCCACCCAGAGAAGAGTCACCCACCCTTATGACTGGTTTGTGGATCTAGGTCATACGCTGAGATGCTGCCAGCGTCGTCATCATCATCCGCACATTCCAGCCAAAAAGAAAGAAAAACAATTCCAGTCAAGATCATTTTGAACTGGAAGACTTAGGCACCTCTTCTCCTTTTGGGATACGAGTGACTCAGTGCAGCAGCTGCCATGATGAGAGAATCTTGTTGTGTTGTCAATAGCAACAAGTGCATAAACATTTGTAAGAAAATGTTAAGAAAAAAAAACACCCAAATTACTGTTTTACTTCAGTTAAAGCCACCATGAGGTAACTTCAAATGAGGGCAGCACCAAATGTCAGTGAGGTAACTTTGAACTGCAATACCCAGAAATCATGTAACCTGTCATCAGTAAACTGGACACACCGTGTTTACCAATCCAACCAGTCTACAATGTTTTATGTCAAACTGGACAAGAGAGGATGGTCTTGCTTGAAGCGCATGTCCAAACCTCATACATCCGATGCGTGAAGTACAAGCTATAACCTTGATTGGCGTTCCAGTGCTCTGGTCGAAAATATCAGGTAACCATAGCAACCTCAAAGCATCAGACATAGACAGCTTTGGAAAGGTGTTTCTACCCCCCAATGGGTTTTATGCAACTACGAGGACCAAATATATCGAAAAGTTGCTTTCTATTTCGGCCGCAGAATGAAGACCAGAGACTTTCTGCTCCCCATGAAGAAAGCAACCATTTCTCCCATCATGAAATATCACAACTCAGAAACTTGGGTGTCACTCGGGTGATATTTCTAAAATTCCCGAGTCGTAATAACAACTGTGATGGGGTTGCTCATGTGCTTCTAAATTAGAAACATGGTAAAAATGATGACTTGAAGGCACAAAAAATGTTCTGTTGCTGCTGTAAGGAGAGAGTCATTGTGCAGTTTTTGCTTTTGCATTTTGATCTGTTATATCCTGTTGGTGGAAAACACCCGATAATCAGAATTTGGACAAATATGGCAAATCTACAGGGTCTCGATGTGCATGTGGTGCTCTTCTCTATTACAATAAACCCTACTTTGTGATTTAATTTGATAACATTTTGGATAAAATCTTGCAAAGGAGGGGGTGTGGGAAAAAAGGGGGAGAAGGGAATGACTCAGACATTTATACAAGGCCTGTGCACATCATCAGCAAAGGGGCAGAAATCTCACAGTCCAGTGGAAGAACCGATCAAAGGGCCTGGACTGGAATTTTTGAAGCCTTACACAAACCTAACTTGACAACATCTCCCAGACAAACACACACAAATATAGATGCAGTCCTGGAGAGTGAGGTAAGGAGAGTTAAAAATGTCCCTGATATGGAACGGAGACAGACGGTTTCACTTCAGCACACGCTGGAGAGAAAAACAGCCCTTTCAGCGCTTTGGCAGCTTGGCCTGGGGATGATATCCGCAATAAAACGCCAGCTATGCACAAATGCAAGTAGTATGAGCTGAGACTCAAGAAAGCTTACACATAACATGGTGAACACTACTGGACGAACACACCCTTCATACCAGCGCCTGTGTGTATGTGTGTGTGTGTATGTATGTGCGTGTGTGTGGCTAGCCAGGCCAGACAAATGTGCCAATGGTTAATGATAGAGTTTAACCGCAGATGATTATATTTGGACTGAGGAAAAAGAGAGAGAGAGCAAAAAAACAGCCATGCCCAGATGTTTCAGGAAACTGGCAGGCTCCTCTGAGAGATGCCACACACACACACACATACACATACACACACACACACACACCACTGAAAAGTACTCAGTTCCCAAGGCACTCCCGTCCAAGAACATAAGAACATGGAGTGTTTTTACTGGCGTGTAATATGCTACTGGCATCATCATGAACTACACAGGACTACACGATTATCAAATAAGATGTAACGGAGCATCTTACGAGAGGTCATCTTTGGTTGAGAGCTAAGATAAGCTCGTCTTGACAGCGGGCCAGGAATTGGACAAGCCTTGTTGCGTGGGATTACAAGGAGATAACAACCGCCGAGCTCATGTCTGCTAAACACATCCGAACCGCGACTGCAGGCCCACCGCGCTGGGGGCTCTGGGTCTTGATCACAAAGTCGAAGCAGCCGATGAAGACATGCACCGTTCTTTCTTCAACTGCTGTTTATCCAGGAAATGTTAAATGAGCATGCATGTTCATATTCAGAGCAGCTAGTTTGCAATGAGGCGTTATAATTTAGCTTTTTGTGTACCCACGGTCCATAAACCATCTGTATGTACTTCCTCCTGGGGTCGCTTTTGACAGGCCTCATAGAAAAGGCGTGAACTTGTGGCTTTCAATCTAACGTGGCCCTATGGACATATAAATAGCCTGAAAGTGTGATCTTTCAGCTGTGGGTTATATGATCGTAATGCGGCTGTGCATTGCCGCCGCACCCCTTCCTCAAGGCGCAACATATCTTTTGGTATCATGGTCTACTGAGGCTATTATCAGCGAAGCAATTTGTACTTCTGCCTTATGTGCAATGGAGTTCTACCTTTATGATCCTTTATGATTCGATGCAAAAGTTTTGAATCTAGAAAGAAGCCCTTGCTCTTTGATTGTGAGGGGCTGATAGCAAATTCTGATTGCTCTCTGTTGATGCATTCGATGGCTGAAAACTCATATTAAACTCCAATTTAGCTGCCCTGGAAATATCTCAAAATGACGCTCATGCCATCTACATTTGGCCAGTTATCCACAGGAATAATTATTCCCCACGAAACAACAGAAATGCAAAGCACATGGGGCCAAAAGCTGTTTTTAGGAGCGTTAATGTGTTTAAGGGGGATCCGATCTCCTCTTTAAATGTCCTGCACTTTGTATGAGATTTGAACCAGTGAAGGTCACAAGTCCACTTCTCGAATCTCTAAGCTGCTGTCGATCCCACTTTCTTTCTTTCGGCTCTGGCTCATCCGCTGCTGCAAGGCGAACCAACCCAGCAACCGTACGCTGAGCCAAAATGGCTCCTCAAGTAGACCAAATACCTCTTTGTCTGGCCTCTTGTTTCTAAGCTCGGTTATAGCCAGCACATCTGAAGTCCGTCATCTGTGAAGGGAAAGAGCCGTCCAGGAGCTCTGAGAAACAGACCCAGAGTGGGGCGGGTTTTCTCGGGGCAGTTAGCGCAACACAGAGCATGTCAGAGCTTCCATCGGCGCCGCGAGCCAAAATGGGAGGTCAAACGCCCCGCAGGGACTTCTCATTTTGGCAGCTCCTTGTTTAACATCCCTCAAAGACTGGATTCCTCTGGTAAATCTAACAACCCATGCGCGGTACGACTGAGCCAGAGGCAGAGAGGATGGAGGGATGAGACAAGACCTGCCAAATATTCATCTGAAGTGTGAAACCTCGGACAGACCATCTTTCCCACTTTCCCATCGGTGAGAAACACTCTTTAAAAAAAAAAAAGAAATCCCATCAGGCCTGCACACCAAGGTCGACGCATTGTTTGCCAACACAGCACATATGGAAACACCTTGGCTGACTTTTCCCAGTCTAACTTCTGGGCCGGGGCCAAGACAACATTTTGCAACAGAAGGACTGTCCTCTGAAGTTTACATGCAGGCTTATAGCAACCCCATCCTGCTCAATAATCAGTGGCACAATTCATCTTGGAACCAGGCAACATGAGAGATAAGGAATAGCTGAAACGCCCGGTACAGTTTGTTTCCTCTGGGAGGGAAAACAATTTCATAATCAACGTTGTTTCGAAGACGCCGTCCCAATCAGCGCCTACATGAGTCTTACACAGCGAAGAACCAGAGAACAGAGGTATAGACTAATGATTGGATGTAATTACAGAGGGTTGTTAAGTGGGAAAGAATGCGCTGGTAATGATCATGATGCCGAGGGAAGGAGGGTAGAGAAGAAGGAACGGCAGCGGAGGAAGTAACCACAGAGTAGAGGAGCTGATGATTCACCGAAAAACACCACCCTCCCTCCACATCGTGGCCTCTATTTAGGCGGGGAAGGCTTTTGATGCAGACACGTGCTCTTTTTCTGCACTGCCATGATGCCTCACAGTCATACAGCTGCACTCACACACACCTAAGTTGACCCCTGTTTGCTACTGGGCAGTAACAGGAACGGTTAAAGGGGCGATGGAGGAGATTTTTGCTGCTCCGTGGTGAAAACAAGACCATGTTTGGGTGGTCTGATAGGGTTTTTGATCAATATAAAACGCAACGATTGCTTCACTGGTTGCTGAGTTCTCAGGCTTTCAAAACTCTCTCTTTGGCCCACATTCTGTTTTGGAGAAGAAAAAAAAACTCTCTGTCCATTGCAATTTCAAGACACTCAATCTCCCCCTGCCTCCTCCTCTGCTCGATGATAGAGGCCGGTGCTAGAAGCCTGTGGCCGGCATCGGCAGAAATTTCAGCAGCAAAGGCTAAAAGGCCTTGGTTGTAAGCCAAAGAAGCAAATGACAAAGCAGTACTATTACCACAGTATTTTTCATTCATTTATAATCCCTCTTAATTAAGCATTTCTGTTGGATTTCCACTGAGGATAAAAGCAGTAGCAACACTTGCACTACAGAAAAAAAAAATCATATATTATTGCATATTATTCTATAGAGCTCTATTTCTTTCTTCTGTTGATCTGATTGATATTGAATCTGTTGGATTTTCACTGCAATTATCTCTACTGTGAAAATGTGACTTGATGGGGCAGATTACAGCCCACTATCCCTCATGGGGAAGAAAAGGGTGGCAGAGGAGAAAGACATTAGGTTCAATCAATTTCTACTTGTTGCCAATAGATGCCAATGAAAGGTTATAGATTATTCCAATTCAGATTTTTATAAACATTATGGAAATCAGGGATTTTGTGGCCAAGAAATATCACTATTAGCTGCTTTTTATTCTGCTGTAGTAATCACAAATGAAACAGCTTCATTATCACAATTTCACAATCTCTCCAATGAAATTACACGATTTGGACTTTAGATTAAGGAAATATTTTTGAAACCATTTACATTCTAGAAAGCCTGTGCCATTGCTATAAATATGTGCCGCTCAGAAATAACTTCTGCATCATCATACTTTGCAGTCTGCGAACTTTATTACATCGTATCATGGTTTTATCGAATTGTGAAGCTCATATTGCAAATCGAATTGTATCCTGAGATAAGCCAATTGTCCCCTCCCTACCGGAGATCCTAATCTGAGAACTTCCAAACCCACTTCTCTAACCTTTGGGTAGCCGATGCCCCCAGGGCGACGGACCACACAAAGATCCAGACAGAAACATCACTATAACCCGCTGAAAAGAGGCACGAAGAAGTCAGAGTGTAAATATCTAACGCTGAAGAAAAAAAAAAAAACATGCAGGGAAACTTTGCATGGAAATAAACACAGTTGAGTTACATTTCACAGCCAGGCACCGAGGGAGAGACCACCATGCTTACAGGCAGGAGAGAGACCAAAATACACAGGCAAGCACTGGGATCAGCAAGAAACACAAGGAGCTTCCATACATACACACACACACACAAACACACACACCTATAAGGCTTCATTTCCTGTTTGGATGAATGCCCACTCCTCCTCGATGGGAGGTCAAAAAGCCAGCACTGCAGCATACACACACACACACACACACACAACCCCGAGACTCAGTGTGTGTATGTGTGTGTATTCATGGCGTCGCGCTGAGCCACACATACCACAAAGCTAAGGGAGTAACCGCATGACAAATCCAGGGAATGAGGACTCAAATTAATAATAATCCCAAAAAAAATCGAAGGAGGGCCAAGCTCACATCATTAATATCATCTGAATCATACACTCCTCTACAACTTCAAGTTCATCTGTAATCATCCATCATAAAAACTCCAAGGACTTTAGAAAGAATGAGCTTACCTGGATCTAACTAATCAATAACCAATCAGAGAACAGAATGATGTCACACAAACAGGAGACAGCAAAACAAAGCAGAACACACACAAAACAAGCTTCAGCAGGACAAAGGAAGTTCTGGACCCCCAAGTTGATTCTCATTAAATCGTAGACGTGATTTTGCTCTCGGGACCCTGACATGAAATGATGTTTTGATTTGCAGTATTAAAATATTTCAATGTCAAACGTGGTGAGATTAAAATACTCACTCATTCATTTTTGTATCATAATTTCTAGTGAATTAAATTATGGTGAATTGACACTATTCCTAATTTTGATGAGGACCGCCTGGAAGCCCCTAAAGGACCCCTGAGGGACCCCAAACCGCACTTTGAAAACCACTGAACTGGCCTACAGCTTACAGACACAGCTGGCCTGCAATCTAATTCACTAATTCTTGTGACGGGATGAAAATAACACGCAGCCTAAATGTTCTAACTGTATCTAAGTTAACTGCACGGTCATGACAACAAAGTGGGACTGTTTACAGTAGGTGTGTGTGTGTGTGTGTGTGTGTGTGCGTGTGTGTGAGAGAGAGTTGCTTTCTGTGTCCAATCTGCTGTTGTGCTATTTCATCACTGAGCTCAGGTCACTGGGTTCAATGAGTGTACAGGCAAGATCCAAATGTAAATGTGGCCAAAGCAAATAAAATAAAATGAGGTGATTAACATTATTGTCAACACTGAGAAAAAAAAAACAGTGTTGTGAAATGCCTTTTTCTGCAATCACATCCATAAAGATTCATTCTGGATTTGTTGTTGGAACACACCATCGCTCCTGAAGTGGACGCAAAATTTCATTTAATATTTTTAATACTTAATATACTGTCTTGACAAATGCACTGAAATATACAAAAGGAATCAACTTATTAAAAAGAATTTTGAAGTTTCATTTTGTGGTTGACTAGGCCTCTTGATTCCTCAAAATATAGTTGCAATTGAGGTACTTTTTGGGAGGGGGGGGTTTCCAACAATCCCTCAGAAATAATCCCTCAAGGTTTAGATAAGTTTCTATTGTTGCATTTCTACAGAGGTGGCATTTCATTTGAAAGCATTAAACACATGGTCTATTGCCTTGTAAAGACTAAATGTTTTGCTGACTGGAGTTTCCCTCGATTGTTTCCCTGGAGTGAGTCAGTACTTCCTCCCTGACTGACATATTGTCATAAGACAGACGTGGAGAAAATGGTCACTTGTTCTCGCAAACTCACGCTGCCGCGGAACCATTTAAGGAAGGAATTTTCTGAGAAGGCAACACTCTTTTGGCCACACACATCCACGGCATCAAAGGGGACTTTTTTTTTTTTTTTTTTTTTTTACAATTGAAGCTCTTTGTCTGCGTGTGTGTGAGTTAATATGTGTGTGTATGTGCATATATTGCTGCATTCACAATGCAGATCTTTATACTCGATGCTCACATCCGATTTACTTTTGGAAGTCTATTCATATCTATCCCAGGATGTCACCCGTATCCAATATCACTATGAACTGACAGCAGTGTTGAAAAGACACGTGTGTGCAGCGTAACAATAACAAACTATGTCATATTTGTTTTTGTACCCACGCTTCCCTGCTGGTTTTTAACACCTTTCAGTCATGGAATGTGTTTTTCCCCCCCAAACAGCAGCTAGTTTGTCTTTCTTTCCACTGTCACGTCCTCATCCTCCACTCTAACACCCAGAACGAGCTGCTGCTCGCACCAAAGTTATGACAACGGTTTCAGTTGACTGACAGAAGATTTACTTACTGCCATGGCAAAGATCATAAACTCTAGTATGAGCGTTCAAATACAAGTTGGACTTAAGCGGCATTCCTCGGGATCTGATTTTCTGACACATATCCATACTAACCCGAAACAGATTCAGTTTCATATATTGATTTTTTTTTCAGCCAGTATCTGCCTCTCTTTTGAATATTGGATTCTCCTTTTCTCACACAAGGTCAAGTTTTCTTCCAGTTGTGAATCAAAGTCTTGGCTCACTTTTAATTTGTATTTGCAGTCTGATTTTCTTTGCACATTTATTGGCTTATTTAAAAGAGATTTATTTATCCGTTCATTTAAATGATATGCATTTCTGCATGTTTGGGTCACAAAAGCTTTTGCTGATGATCTCTCTCAGGGCACTTATTTTACATTTGAAATATTCTCTATTCATTCTGTGTATTCAAACATTTCATTTAAGAGTCAGAGGTTTCTTGTGTGTTTTCTTGCAGAGTAATTGGTGCATAATGTCAGCTGCTGGCTTCAGGGGAAAAAAAAAACAGACTCTGTATTGGTCTTAAAAACTCAAATCAGATGAATGCTAGTCTAGATCACAATTGAAAAAATGCGACTCCAGCAGCTTTTTGTTCACTGATTAGAAAATATCAGATCCAATCAGATCCAAGTCACAGAGAAAGAAATCAGAATTTGGACACATTCGCTGCAGTGTGAATGAAGCCTATGAGTGTATGCACTCTCATGTACCCCACACACACACAGCCCCCCCTCTCTCTCTCTCTCTCTCTCTCTCTCTCTCTCACTCTCTCTCTGTGCACTCGGGGTGCCACAGAGAGGGGTTCTCAATGTGAGGCACTTTCTTCCGCCGGGCAGACAAAGCGCTCCCTGTTCACAGCCTCTTAGCAGCCACTTCACACGCTGCACAAGGTGGAAGCCCCGCCATCCACGCTATTCTCCCATCAGCCTTCCGCCTCAATGCTGCAGAGAGACCCTGCGACTGAATGGCAAAAACAGCGAGGAGGGGAACACACCGACAAATACCTGTAGAGCACACACACACATTTGTGCATGCGAACACACACACACACACACACAGATGCACGCACACTTTTCCTTATCCACTGATGCTGCAGAAAGACCTTGACAGCTGCTGAATACCAATAAGCTATTCAAGGAGATACACACCATATTCTAACCACACACACAAACACAGAGCAGATTAAATGCTTTACCAGTGCACTTAATTAAAATATAAAACACAAGAAACAAATACTGTGCAGAGTATAGCTGTGCAAATAAAAATGATACGGCTGAGTATTGTGATATTTTTTGCAATTCTGTATTGATTCTTTATCAATATTTATCATTTGTGCACTTCATTTGCATACAATGATATAACAGCTGCATTTCAGTGCCTTGTGTTCAGTAAGTGCACTGTGCTAATTCTGATTTAATACATTGGAATGGGAATTTTGAATTCCATTGTTATGAGTCAGTTTGACATCCAATTTATCAAAACTGATGAATATTTTATTAATCTACCCAGGTGTTATGCAGTAGGCTGCTCTATTTCCACATTTTCAGTCAAAATATTGTGATGCAAACTGTATCGTTAGGTAGGGCTGTGCAATATATCATAATATATTGATATTGTGATATAAGACTAGATATTGTATGGGATTTTGGTTATTGTAATATAGTGATATGGCATAAGTTTGGTCTTTTCCTGGATTTAAAGGCTGCATTGCAGTAAAGGGATGCAATTTTCTGAACTTATTCTGAACTTCTAACTTCTATTATTTGCCTCTACCTGCTTGGTCATCATATCCACATTAATAATGCTTATCAGAAATCTCCTGTGTGCATCACCAAGTCATCCCTACAATATCCTCACAATATTGATATTGAGGTATTCGGTCAAAGATGTTGTGATATTTGATTTTGTCCATATCTTACAGCCCTATCATGGAGCCCTGTGCAGAAGTCCAAATCATTTATAGACATTTAAGGATGCAAAACAACAACAGAAACTGAACAGGACTGCGCATGCTGCTTTGATCCTTTCGCCCCACAACAATGGACAAACAGCCAGCTGTCGGTCCGCAGCCACACAACACAGGATGAGCTGCGTTACAGTCGGCCACACTTGACATCCAGCTCAGGAGGATGCACCAGTTCCAGGATGCCGCTCGGCAGACACGCCCTGGCCAGACCGAACCCCCGACTGGCTGTGGTCAGACCACGGTAAACGGCCCTGACGCCAGGCCATGTCTCGCCACACACTGACTGACACACTAATGTAGGAGAGCCGGATCATCAGCCCGTGCGCAGCTCCGGGCATGGATGGGCAAAAGGCTTAACACAGAAACCCGGGCTTTAAGAAAAGAGCGTGGGTAGATGTGGAAAAGCTGGCTAAGAACGCATGAAAAGCGATGCAGTAAAGTCTGAGGTGGGGTTTATTATTGGCCTCTAAAGGATCAGAGATTTATACCTCGGGAAAGTATAGTTTTTTTGGTCTTAATGATATTCTCCTGGTTGGATAAACAGGCTTCCTATCCCTTCTCACATGTACACACTACTCAAAGGGAGAAAAAAAAAAGTGCACAAGCTGGAGGGTTTCCTCTCCATTTCCCATTCAGCAGAAAGCAAGCTGCTCCACTTCGCCTCTGGGGCTGACGCTAATCTCATATCCAGGAGCACGGGGGCGATCTGGGGGCAGCCTGATAATGATCCACCTCTGAACAGGACAGCGGAGAGCCATAAAAACACACCCACAGCCTGAAAGCCCCTTAATTATTAACACAGAGAGTATGCTTCATTATGGCGAGCTCTCCCTCTCGCTCCTCCAGAAAAACAACTACGCAGAGGATGAAGGCGTTGTGAATGAACCGAACATTATTAGGCATATTTTCTTTTTCTTTTTTTTCCCCAAAGTTATCAATGCATCACTGCCAACCATGGGGATAAATCATTCAAAGCTCCCCAGCTGTCCAGAGGGAGAGACAAGTTATGCTAATTAGAGAAAGATGAAGTTGTTTAAGATGAGGGGGAATCAAAGAGCAGCGTGTTCTTCATGTAGCTAAGATAATTACCAGCCAGTGGGAGATTAGTTTCTAATTTGAAAGTTTTGCCCCAGATTGACTCAGTTTTTGTTTTTTTTTCAAATTCTTCAAACAAAAATAAGACAGCATCCAAACAGAGCGAAAACACAAGTCGTTATTGACTGCTTTTGACCTGACGCGACCCCGTCTAGCACTCCTGCAGCGGTCCCCGTATCGTCATGGCTACAGAAAGCACACGGGCGAAAGGCTTAGGGACGCCATAGGCTGAGGAATCTCCCGTGCACAAGACAGGAGGCGGCGAACGGCGCTCGCGTCGTGAGACAGCAGTCGAGCAGCGCGGCGTGCAATATACGCTAAGCCTGACCTTTACAGTATGGCACCGGCTTTCTTTGCTGATATTAAGCCCCATGTTTAACTGCGTTTCATATGCTCGTCTGAAGTGTCCCAGAGCGTTGCCATGGAGACTGAGACAGACAGTGGCGTCATGGTGACCTCGGTATCGGCTGAAAGCCATCTGTCAGAATCCTGTCTCAAAACGTGAAGGAGTGTAAATATGCCTTTTTTGGGTCTATTTTTCTTGTGGGTATGTCTCTCTCTCTCCCTCATGACTTGCCCAGTATTTCCTCACTTGTCATCATCCATCTTCCATTTTCTCATGCTTTCCCCTCCCTCTCTCTCTCTCTCTTTCTCTCTCTATCTCTCTCTCTCAAGCCCTCAAGTCTCACAAGTCCTCTTTCTCACTATTCGTCTGAAACTCTGACCTTCGCTGTATCATCAGAGAATTTCAGGCATTCTTTGCACAGCTCTGTCAAAGGAAGCACGGATAGATAGCGGGCACGGGGAAAGACAGAAGTTCAAATAACTGCACCTGCACACGCTTACATACCCAATCAGTTACAGCATATTACAGCCATAAGGCAAAGCCGTCAACTACCAAGCCCTGACTTCTCAATGACGGTGGATGTTTGGACGTAATCTGCGCTCCAATCGCGTTATGTACGTTACAGCCTTATCAAACGCCTCGCAGGTCTAATCTAGGAGAGGCCACATGGCTCTGGGCCTTTGTTTGATGTGTCTGAGCTCTTAATGACTTCATTGGATGAGGGGCTGGATTTACCTGCACATGGCCGAGGCCTCATGCTAAAGACACACATTCAAGGCAGGCACACGCTTACTAGTGCACAATCCTGTATCAAGGTTTTCATTTCAGTAACAACCAATGATTATCTGCAATATTGAAACATTTAATTTCATTTAAAACATCCACTATCATAGAAAAATGTCAAAAAGTAAAAGTAACAATGGCTGAATGTTTTAGCCATAATTGTGCAGCATTAGCTTGTGTACTAGGCAGTCGGACTAATGGTGGTAGGCATAAAGGTTTTACGATGTATTTGTGTGTCTGCATGTGTGTGTGTGTGTGTGTGTGTGTGTGTGTGTGTGTGTGTGTGTGAGAAGAGAAGACAGGCAGGCAGGCAGACAGACAGACCACCAGTCATTCAGCCAAACACACAGCCAGTCAGACACTTAGCCAGGACTGATAA
>OMLF01027989.1:7622-29704 GCA_900302615.1 Holocentrus rufus
GTCCAGCAGGTTGTAGCAGGTGTGGGCCACCGGCAGGTAGTGCTCCTCCGCTGTGGTGGACTGGATGACGATGCGCAGGCTCTCCATGCCGTGGATGGGGATGCGGTCGCTACCCGTTAGGAACACTAGAGGTGGGCGACACCAGGGATGGAGTCAGCACCAGGCTTGGGGTGATATGTGACATTGTTGAATATTTGCAGCCATATGCAAGATTTTCTACAATACTGATATAAAATAAAATAAAATAATAAATGCTTGGGCTGATGTCAGTTTGGGAGATTACTGCTCCTCCCTGTCTAAATATTGCAATAATATCAACTATGATATTTCAACATCATGATATAAATTTTTCGATCTTGACCCAAGTCCAAGCAGACGCCATTTAAATGACAGTATTTGCAGTCATATGCAACATTCTCTACAGCACTGAACAAGACAAAATTAAATTAAATGGATTTTTTGAAACATTGGATTGATGTTGGTAACTGCCCCCCTTGTTAGCACCCAAAGGACCATCACGACCATCACCCAAAGGACACCATCTCCCCTCCCTCATGAAATCCCAAGGCCAAAAAAGGCGAAGAAGGTTTTTAAACATACTGTTGTACATTTGTTCTGTATTTTCAGATGAAGAAGCAGTAGGGGTGAGGCAGTTTGGAAAACTAAAAAAAAAACATTTCTGGCATGACTTGAGAGTGCACTACTCTACTGAGGTCGAATGCAGCGATTCTGTGTCTCCACACACTGAACACTATTTATAAAATGTCTCAATAGAGATGGTCACACAGATAGAGTAATGAGGCAATTAAATACTTACATAAGAACTGCTTCTTTTTTTCCAGAGGGAATTCATGGAAGACCTCCCAAAACATTCGCACTGTTGGGTGGGTGGCCGTGTACTCCCCTTTGTAAACGGCATTCTGAAAGGGAAGGAAGAGGAAAGTGGGAGGAAAGAAAAAAAACAACGTGACGATGAGTTTTCCTTGTTTCATCAACAATCATCTCTGGCTAAAACATTTCCAGAGCTTTCGTCTGCAAGACACAAATTCTCCAGAGACCCGCTTGTTTGTGTATTTGTGTGTTTCAGCATTATGAATTCATGCCAATTCCTCACTTTGTGAAAGACTCGGGTTTTTCACAGAGAACCCCTGTGAGGATTTGCAGCACAAATGTTTCAGTGTGCGGACCAACGATCTCTGTGCATCAACACAACCATCAAAACACCTCCCATTCAGGTCACTGGGCTTCTAAGAAATGTTTAATGTGATTGATTGATTAGCTTATTGAACCCCAAGAGGGGAAACTAGGTTGGTCATTTATGCGGGTAGAAACAAATATCATACAAATATCAACACACATATCAGGCTGGATAATAAGGCAGATTTGATTCCTGATTTCATCCACTGAGAAGTATCAGTTTTAGTCAGTTTAATCAGATGCATGATGTTTAGCACACAGACCTTCTCCATCTCCTCCCAGTTGTAGTTGTTGTTGCCGACCACCATGGCCATGAGCTCCGAGGGCTGGAACAGGGACAGGATCTTCCCCCCGCACACCTTCAGGAAGCCGCCGGAGAAGGCAGAGTACAGGTCGCTCACTGAGTCCGTGAACACGTAGCGCAGGTAGGCCTCCACAAACTCCTTCCTGATTAACAAACACAAACACACACACACACACACACACACACACATATATAAGTTAAGTAAACATGTAGATCATGTAGGGCAGTTGTATCCTGGCAAACTCAGTTTATAACGATTTCTCAGACCTCAAGAGACTATTACTTGGCAACTCTTGTTCCAATGTGTGTGTGTGTGTGTGTGTGTGTGAGTGAGAGAGAGCATTAGTATCCACTATTCATTCTTCAATGCATGATGCATGTAATTACATTTTACATTGACTTGTTTTTCTCTGTTTTCAAAATTGAAACTTTACCTAGTTTCAAACCAAGTTTCAAATCAACCACTGACCTGGCTAGCAAAGACACCCTGAATAAAAACAAAACAAAACAAAACAAAAAAAACACGGATGTGGCTGTAAAGTTTATAAGACAGTTTGTTTTCTGTGGTGACTTCCTGGCGGAGACTTTCTTCCTGTGGGTGTCAGGTAATTGACAGTAAACAGAGTCTCACATAATGCACCCACAGATATGAAAAAACTCATCTTGGGAACAATAATGTAGCAAAAAAACAGAAACTCCAGACTGAGGCCTAATGTTTACCATGATGGATTATGTTGCTCTGGCCATTTTCAAGTCTGTGGGGGTTGTTTTTCATATTATACAAGAATTAATGTCAGCAAATGTACAAAACCCACTTTAAAATCTCCAGCTGCACAGACTGTGTACAGACAGAAAGATGTGAAGGAGAGGGGCAATTACAAACTTAGAAGACAACTCTTTATTATCCTTTAAGTCGCCCATTTCATCAACAAGTCAGTAACTTCATGATGTTTTTAAACAATTTGAAGGATCATTCTGGTTATTAACACTCTGGGTTTTACTTTCCTGAGGCTCAGGTTGAAAATAACCCTCAACAATCACCAATCATTATGACAACTGATTATGTTCAAAATTGTCGCAGTGCATTAAGATGACACTCGGTGACGTGCGTCTAGACGCCGCCGGTGGTGTGTTGTGTAAATGTAACAGCTGTTTTGACGAGTGCCGTACGTTGTTGATGTGTGGTCATCTTAAAGTGACAAACTTTAAAGCAAAGTTAAGTGTCATGATGGCACAAACTACAAAAATAAGTCCCAGGCTGTAAATTACATCATAATATGTAAAATTTGTATCTTTGCATCATCCACCTCAGAGGGCAATCCAAGTTCACAGTAACTAGCACAAAATGTACTTAATTCCCTTCTATGAGGCATGTTTTGAAGATTTATAATCTGTGACTGTTTAAGGGAATGTAATCTTGTGAAAGTGGCAGTATCAAACTTGCAATGAATGAGCTGTAGGGAATAGAAAACTTGCATTTTAACCCACAATAACAAACACGCATCAACCACAACACATACAGGACAACTGCTGTTGGACACAGTAATATACACACTTATACACAAATACATGCGCACACGTGCCAACGCACACCACACCTTGAGAAAAAATGCCCTCCAATAACAGATCACGCCCACAGATTTGGCGAGCCCTGCAACTATAAACAGTCGATCTGACACAGACCAATGTGGCTGCAGGAAACAATTGATAGCATCTGCGTGGCAAATGAACCTTCAGTCTAAACAAACATGGCTCCCTCTGTTTGGAGTTAGAAAAAGGTGACTTCCACGTCGTGCGTTCTCACACCACTCTGGACCCTGCAGACGGCGGCGGAGCTCCTCTCTGTGATCTGCCCTCAAGACTTCAGCTCACAGTCCACATTTTGTGCCTGAGTGTTATTGGGATTTTGCAGGGACAGCTCTGGTCATTGCTGTTCAAGCGACAGTGCCATCTGTTCAACGCCAGCACCCAGACATATTCCCCACCCAACAGTTGAACTCTGTAACAAGCTGACTGCCGACTCCTCCTCACAGCGCTTTAATCAATGCCACCGGCACAAAGACACGCTTAAAATACAGGGTGGGGATGGTGGAGCGTAATGCACTGAGATGGTTGTGTGGGGTTTTTTTTTTTGTTTGTTTTTTGTTTTTTTTAACACAGCATGACCTTCAGTTGAAAAATAGGACACAAATGGCCAGCTGTATGAGTACATGATAATCTCAGTTCCAGACTTATAAATACTGTTTGGCATCTGTTTATCTTTCAGAGAGAACAGAGAGTACAGCATAATTTATTTGCAATTTGCCTACAGCCTTTGTTTGTTAGATGCCTAACATGCAGTGTACCGTTTTCTGAAAAGGAACAGCATTTAGGAAGGTTGTTAATGAATTTATTCCTACAAAGCTGAAATCGCAGCCTAAAAGTAAAGTACATATTTGATCTTTTTCTCATCTGGACAGGACCAGGGGAAGAGGAAAAGATGCAAAGTGGTTTATCTGTTCATGTCCTTTGTTCATCTACTGAATCAGAATCAGGTTTTACTGGTATGCAATACATTCAAGGAACATTATATCCAATTTCATATGCTAACACCTTCTCATACTTACTACACCACAGCATAAATCCATTCATGTGCACACACTCCATGTGGAATAAAAACATGTGGAAACAAGTGCAAGATGAAAGTTCAATAAAAATTCTATTTAAAAAAAAGTCCAAAATGATAAGAAACTACAAAAGCAAGTGCAAAATGAAATGTTCATTAAAATGATAAAAACCAGGGGAAAAGTATGCAAAAGTGCAACAATAAAGATTTTGAGAGTTTAAAAAAAATGCTGTCAGTGCTTACTGAAACTTTGCTGACTGAGGCTTTCATTTGACATTTGAAATTATATCTGATCAGAAGCAGAAAATAAAGAGTTCACTGTTACAAACTGTTGAAAGTTGAAAGCACATCGGTACTGTTCAAGGTGAAATCTCGCCTACAGGCTTCAGTACTGAAACCAGCAGCAGGACTAAATCAACTCTGTTACACAATGAGTGTTATGCAATCGTGAGGCAAGGTGCCTTACCTGTTGTTTTTGTCCACTGTGATGTTCTCTCCTCCGGGGATGAGCTCCTTGACCTCCGTCAGCCCGTAGTTCTCCCTGGTGATCTGAGATGAATACACAGAACATGGAGTTCATTAAAATCAACAATAAAGTTACATTATTGAAATTTTGTGTCTCTGTTTTTTTTAATCCAGAAGCACTGCAGTGTAGGATGTGGAGGAGGATGTTTGTCTAGGATTCATCAATTTTTGCTTTTTTGGGGTTACGCTGTTACACTTACAGCAAAGTTCAGACAAAATGTTTCCTCCACATCATCCCCGCTGTAGTCTAGAAGTTGTTGTAGACTCCTACAAAGAGGGAAACAAAGGGAATGAATGTGAAGAACACCCAGGTTTTAATACATGATTATAACAGTCAGAAAAGAGAACACAGGCTAATCCTGCTCCTGGTGTGGTTAAAAGAGCAAAACAAAGCCTGAATCGACCTCATCAACATTCCTCGCACACAAAAGGCATTTGAGGTATGACAATCACACTTCATCTCTGACACATCACTCCCTGACTGCTGAACACAGAGGAGAGCTCTCTCAGTAGCTGGGATAATACCGTCTATTTTAGTAACATCTGCACTCTGGTATCTTGTGACATCTCTAATGGTGCATTTTAGCATTCAGGGCAGTGGTTCTCTATCCTGGTCTTCACGACCCAAAGAACTGCTGGTTTTCCTGGTTTGCCCTACCAGGTAATGAAGTGGATTCACCTGGCACCCCAGGTTTCAATCAGTCAGTCAATCAAAACCAGCAGTGCTCTGGGTCTCGAGGGCTGGAGGCAGGAACCCCAGGGACTTAAACATTCAAATAGCTATGCCGGTCCTACACCAGCATGGATTAAATACGGAACCATGAAACTGTCAGATTAGCTGTTGAACAATAATGTTATGAGGTAGCAAAAGTGCAAAGTGACTCGGAGAGGAGGCTGTGTTATCTTGGCTGCAAAACACACCAAACAGAGGAGGTTTGGGATGCAATGCAGGGAGGAGTGGGTGTTTTTTAAGAAAGAGAATGAGATGCCACAGAAACAGCAAATGAGTGTAAAGGGATAGAACAACTTGTTTACGGGCTTAAAATTTGAAATTATTGTATTGTAAATACTTTGTGGTAAACTGATGTGCTTTGATAAAACATGGGCATCACAGTCCAACGAAGAGATGAAAGTAACTGGCCAGGCTTTTTTAATGATTTTAATGATGATTTATTACAAGAACACTAGGGGGATAAAATAAATGAATTCATCTATAATCTATAATTTTTCACAATTTTACAGTGCGATCATCTGATGAAAGTCATAAAAAGCTGAGAGCTCTTTTAAGACAGTCAAAATGAAAATACAGTTTCATGGTTCATCTCCTTGGAGAGTGTGCTGTCTCTCGTTCGTTCTACAGGCTGCGGCCGTGCGCAGTTGTAGCCTTCATGGAAGTAATCTCAAAATCAATAGCTCGAGCACTTCCCTCCGGCCAGCTGGAGACAATTAGACGCTAAGCTAAATGCTAACCCTTCCTGCTCCAAATTCAATGAAGAGATGTTTCCCTCTGGCAGTCAATTTCAGCGTTACATAAAAAAATGCCGGTTATGTAAGCGAGTGACACACAGTTTAGCCCTGATGCCAAGTATAACGTCACTCTTGGACACACCTGCAGTGAAAATTCATGTGTATTTGCACTCAACAAAATCTGGGACTGCTGTTCAGTTGCCCTACATAAAGGGAAATATATTGTTTTGACTGTACTCACAATTTGACAAGGGCAGGGGACAATTCTCTTGAGGCCTGCTTTCTGAAAGGGTAATAGCTACATAAAAGTTCCTGTTATCTGTACACCACGAGGGCTACTATGCAAAATGGAGCCAATTACAGGGGGAATCCAGACTCATCGCTTGCAGGAGTTGCAATATCTACAGATACAGTAACCTTTTGTGTGAATCCCAACAGCAGGAGCAGGACTGCGTCGTTTTGCCTTGTAACCAAAATGACCTGACATCACAAACTCTTGCGTCTTTTCTCCTACAGTCAAAAATATATTACCTGCCCTCGGTGGGAGACAGCTCCTTAAGGTCCTCCAATGTGGGTGCTACATTTAGCAGCTTCTTATAGAGAACCAGTGGGAAATGGAGATCCACCACCGTCGAGTTATAGATAGCCAGCCCACAGATGATCCCAATCAGGTTGAACCAGTTGTGCTCTACAAAACACTGGATACACACACAGGGCAATAATTTGTAAAATCATCTTCAATGTTACCTCAGAGGAAAATACTTAAGAATTAAGCTAATAATACCGAAGGCTGGACAGTGATTTTCTTTCCTCTACGATGAGACACACTCGTCTCCTCCTTCATCTAACAGATTCCTAAGTGGCCTGTTGGAGACTGGCTACACATGACTCATCACATCCCAAAACCGTAAAAACATGATTAAAAAAATAAGGCTCATAAATTCATGTCAAGGAAGGGAAAGTATTCTATTCATAGCCTACCACAGCCTCATGGTAATTAAGCCACTATTGTTTTTAGTTACACTTGCTCTTCAACAAAGGCCAGCAGCAGGATAATTAAGGCACTTCATCAGATATTTTAATCTAAGCTCAGGCCTCAAAACTGACCAGGGGACTCACGTATAAAACTTTGCTTAGATTTCACACTAAGAGATGGCGCGCCCACGAACCTTACAAAGTGCGAATGCACAGAAATTTTCAGATGTATAAAACTGTGCGTCAGATCCTGCGCACCTGTCATTTATAAATCCAATTAACTTGAAAATCAGTGTGCATGCAAGAACCTCTCACCCTGCCTAGTCTGCGCTTGTTTTGAATATGCAAATTACTGTTTTTCTTTCTTGTCAAAGAATGATGGTGAAAGCAGCTGAATTGGAGCAGAATTGGACATGTTGGTTGAAACTCAATATCTCTCATCATTATGAAGTTACTGCCGATCACCTAATATTTATGACACCCTGTTCATGGTGCCTCCTGATTTTTTTTTTTTTTTTTTTTACAACATAGGCATACATTATAATCACTCACAACAACAGAAAAAACAGCAGAACTATGTGTACACATAGTGGAAGGTTTGTGGGAGGGACGGCACGTTTTCGCATCAAATTAACATTTTATACATGCAAAGGTGTGTGTGGAAACTGGAGTTCACAACCTTTTTGTGCAAACGCAACATTTACACATGAGGCCCCGGGTACAGTGAGTACAATCCTGAAAATATGTGGGAAATTACTCCATTCAATATCTACAACTGTTAAAACTCTGCTGATAGTACATGCACAGTTTATTGGCTTAACAGAAAAAACAGTCTCATAAATAAAGGCTTGTGATAATTCTATGGTATTGTTGATTTTCTATCATTTGTCTCAAGTAATTCTCAGTGTCCCAATGTTCAGGGACACTTCCCGCAATAGAGGCAACTGTTTTGTAAACCTGAATGTCCCCGGTGACATCTTGCTATGAATAATCCCAGAAACAGCAGTTCTTCCTGGAATACAGTGTGCTGGGTCAGATGACAGCCCTAACCAGAGAACTGCTGCACACATTTTGGATGTCTCTTATCAGGTTATTCCTACCAAACATAAAAAAGTGCACACTAAAATGAGTTATTTGAGTTAACATATTGATGCAAAATACTGTGTTTTACATTATACACAATACTCAATCCATTTTGAGCTTTGTAAAAACCTTGCAGGTGTATTATCTCTCACTCTGCATATCATGACCTCGACAAACACAAATGTCCTCTGATAGATACAGAGGGGCACACTGCCGCTCTTACACAACAGGTGTGGGAGGAATTCAGCAGACAAAACTTTTTTTGGCTTTTGCAAAAATAATCATCTCCAGCCACAACAAAGACTGCTCATATTCTAATATGTTCTTGATACTACTCTTTAGAACAATATAATTTTAACCCCTTAAAGAAACGCCAACCCCACTGAGGTCAAGGTTAGGGCAAGTGATGGGAGGGGGCGTGTCTTGTACTAGCAGGCTGCAGAAAGACCCCTCTCACATATTCTGTACCTGCTGGTTACAACACTTCACTGAAGCTATGTCACACTTACACTGAGTGTCTGCTTAAGTTCAAAATAAAAGTTCTGTGACTTTAAACAAAGCTCGCCTCTCCAATGGGACCAACAGGGTTGAAGAAGTTTAATTGTGTTTCCTTTTATTTTATTATAAATTTTCATTAACTTGTTAAATTAAAGTTTAAGAAGTGGGAGAACATACATCCTGAATATTTTCATTGGGAGTGGAAGCAGCGCAACTTACTTTGTCTGAAAACCACAGGAGGTTGGACTCGGTGTAATGAGTGAACATCCCATACACAGGATCCATCAGCTCCTTCAGCAGCAGGAGGAAGAACTCTTTAGTCACCCCACCCGCGTCTACTGCCTCCTCCCCATCAAAGATTACCTGCAGGGAGAGATGGTAGGATAGAGGAACAAGTAGATTAGGAAAGCGACAGCAAAAGGTTTCTGTGATCAAAATGACAATGTAGTGAACCCTGGTGACCTTTCTGGAGAGAAAAAGTTTTGGTCTGGCTCTCACCTTCAGTGGTTTCTTGAGGTCCACATCAGAGTAAATGGTGAGCTCGCGTAGTGCGTCACTTACTAAGTGGTCCCTGCGCACGTGGAGCACCAGGAAAGGGTTTCTAGCCAGGAGGGGTTCCAGTGTGAGCAGCATAAAGACATTGTGTAGGTTTGCACCGCTTACTGCCATCTTGGAAACGGTCGCAGGTAAAGGGAGGGGAAAAAAAGGATGTGGGGTGTTTATTCAAATAAACAGAAAGCAAACACCTAAATTCACAAAGCATAATTAAACACAATTTTGGTTTTTCCGCACACCATGTTAACTGTTTTCACATTAGCATCGGATACCTGCATCTGCAGTTCAGCATCTGTTTGCAGCATGGTAGTCTTGGCTTGAGCGTTCAGTATGAACGGGTAGGCACATAGGGTCACTGAACTCTGCAAGGAAGATAACAGATGGCTCTGAATATCTACTACCCAACATTATACAACATTATATGATTTTTGATGAAGAGTGAAGTTTTGAAGACCAGTACCTGAGTATGTGGTGGTCGCATTTTCTGGAGGGAAAAAAATAAAAAATTAAACAACCAGAGAAAGAAAAAAAAAACAAAAAAACATATGAACTCTTTGACATGACCTGCAGGTGGAAAATGTGCAGCACTGTATTAAGATTGACACCTGTGAGTTGTGGCATGTAAGTCTAAGTCTCCCAGTTGACTGAGACTTTGGCCAGTGCTGCGAAGGTCAGGGGGAAAACGAGAGGCAGCACAAAAAGGACTATGATCTCTTCTTAGAAAAATACTGAGAAAAGTGTGAGATTCAACTGTCCCAGTGCAATAGAAATAAAAATGATTTCAGTGAACTTAGAGACTCCTTGGACAGAAAAGGCCTGACAAACAGCTACACACCCATCACACACAAGCAGACCAGAATAAAATTCCACACTAGAGCTCTGTGGAGGCTGGGACTGACCAGGGCAAAGAGCAAAACAGTTCATGTGTGTGCAAAATCAGAGGGTGCCGGGCGAAGGGAAAGAAACACAAAAAAAAATGTGCGCTAGTAAGAGAATTTTGATGCTCACAATCTCAGCTTTACTCAGAAACCACTTGAGGTAGTCTTCCTGGATGTCCACCAGGCTGGTGATGTCAGAGATATAAAAGTGGTTGTACTCCACATGCTGGGCCTTTAGGTTAACCTGTGAAGGCGGGACAAACAGCAACCTCAACTTCAGGAACTAACACGGGACAAAATTGACTATGGATTACCGTAACAACTACCATGTTGCCAGGAAAAATACATTTCCTCACACTGTGCTGAAGAACAATGCAGACCTGACGGCAGGCAAGTTTATGGGAACAGTACGTAACATTGCTTGATACCTTGTGGAGTTTCTCCAGTAGCTTTAGCGTGGCGCTAATGTAGCTGTCGTGGAACACTGGTATGAGCAGGGTCTTGCCTCCCGTTAGCAGAAACACAACAATGCTCTTGTACATGTCCACTAATCTGGAGAACACACTGCCGTCCACCAAACACCACCAGTTATCTGCAGAGACAGAGAACCAGGAAAATTATAATTCCCAAGCAAAAGATGCATCATACTATTCAGATGTATGCAATACTTAAACAAGAGTATTGACTGGCTACAAGATTTTTTCTTCATTAATTCACTTAGTTATCACTATTCATTCGTATGCAGTCATAACATGTTTGCATGCATGCATCTATTGGTGATTAGAGTATGGAGACGTTTTCCTGCACATGGAGTGGGGAGAGATCTATCCAGTTTCTTGCCTGTACTTGTTTGGCAAATAACCACTGACTGACTATGCATCAAAAGAAAAAAAATTCACCCTATATTGCTTTACTGCTTTACCACAATGTAATTTGCTGGACTAATTTTAAAATTGAATGGTGTTGAATGTTTCTTTTCTCCCACAGATAAAAGGCTGAAAGTGCAGCATGACGCAATGCAACATGACATGACATGATGTGGAAATCTTTCCAGAGAGGCTACAATCGAGTTGGATAACAGATTTTATTTCGCTTATCTAAAACCGCATCTTTTCTCTGGAAGCTGCCAAACATCATGCTGGGAAATGTGGGAAATTACTAACTGAATGAGGCACACCAGAAAAGTAAATTACAAGTCTTGATCACAAAATAACTCCTGGGATGAAGACTGATGATACATGACATTATAAGAACTTATGATGGCGGATTTTTCCTTTAACATTTTCAAAGAACATTTTGAGGAAGAATATATTCACATTTTTTTTGCATTTACACTATATAATAATGTTACAAGTATTCTGTTACTACCCAACCTTTGCTGGAAGAATATTTTAAGGCATGATGTATTTGTGTCTAATGCAAAGCAAGCTATCAGACCTGATTTAAAAAAAATAGGCACAAAACATTCCCAGAGTGTGGCTGCCAGTACCGTACCCAATACTTTGCTGGGGTTGGTGTCTAGCCGGAGGATAGCCATGGCCAAGGGGATAGTGAGGCTGATGTAGTTCTTGGAGTCCTGCAGGGCGGGACACTCAGACAAGATGAGGTATATCCTCATGGCCTCAACATCAGGAGGGGAACACGGCAGCTGGGGGATCAACAGGCTCTCAAAACTCTTTGTGGCCTGGGTGGGATAAAAAAGAGGGGTTGGATGGAGGTCTGAGTGACGATTTTGATTTCTTTCTTGGTTTAGTGACACAGCTCAAAAAAAATGCAATTTTCCTAAAAATATTAATAAAAGCCAGAAAAATTCATAAGAAATTTTTGAAACCCAATAGATTTAATGGGCAACAGGAGGAAAAACATCAGCCACTAAATTTTGGGAGAGGCCTTCAGGGATGTGGAATGCAGCCTGGTCTGTACAGAGTACAATAAATCACGCTGGGCTAAGGTGCACCCATCCCAAACACAACATTAGTGAGCTAATGTTAGGACATATGAGTCAGTCCCGCATCTTGTGCCAGGGCTCTGTGGCAAAAATGACTTGACAGAATGTTTACAAAGCATGGGTATAAAAAAATGTCGGGTTACCAATGTTATACACACAGAACATCCCAATGTTTCTCCTTTAACTAGTTCAAGGTAAAATATGATTTCCAAACCCAAACCGAGCGATAATTTTAAGTTGTGTGCAAATACCGCATGTGAGTCATAACAAAACCTTTATGTTATGGTCTCTGCTGCCTTAGACAGAAATCAAGACACAAGCTTTTCAGTATTTGGAAATACTGGCTTATGAAAAAAACAAAACACTCTCTGTGGTACTGATTATGGTCCAGTGACGTCAAAGATACTAGTGGTTTTGCGTTGAGGGACTGGTGGATGGTATTTAATACTGATTTAGTTTCAAACTGAAATAATAAGTGCATTTTGAGCACTTTGTGACACAGAATGTGGAAATATAGGCGTATTAATATTTTTGTCATTTTACCTTTTTCTACCTGAGATCAGATGAGACAACAGGACCTACTGAAAAGTCTGGGGTGCTTAGAGTTTCGAGAAATAGGGCTTCATGCAAGGTAACAAAGAAAAGACAGGTTTGTTGCCTTGTACACATCAAAATTTATTGATACATTATTGATCATTACCTGCTCCAGAAGTCCAGAAAAGGCTGGTTTGTTGAGTGTCTCAAACAGCACTCTGACAAGGTTGAGATCGATGCCTGGG
The DNA here is from genome assembly GCA_900302615.1 of Holocentrus rufus. Lineage (NCBI taxonomy): Eukaryota > Metazoa > Chordata > Actinopteri > Holocentriformes > Holocentridae > Holocentrus > Holocentrus rufus. The sequence goes on from OMLF01027989.1 coordinate 20,437, forward strand.
ATCTTTGGGTTGGTTTTGAAGTGGCCGTCATCGCTGAGGAAAAACAAACAAACGGTTGCCAGGACTTTTAAGAGACTCCATATGTGGTGGTGCTGTGATCACTAATAGGATATAAATAGATCAGTGCTCAGATGCTCAGATTTAAAGGCTTTGCGGCAAAGCATTAATGTAAAGGCACACACTGCGCTGGATTAGACGGGCGTTCACTCTGACCTGTCATGTGGCAGGTCAGCTGTGGACTGAGTTCACCGAGAGGTAAATATGGACATTCTCACACTCACCAGCACACACACACACACATACACACATCAGACGGGCATCAGTCCTTAGGTGTAGAAACAGCCTCAAGGTATTTAAGCCAATCCCTAAGCAGATCTCTTCCGTTATCCTGTGAGTCTGGGAGCCGGGCGTTGTGACTCCCACACTATAATTCACCCACATCATAACCACCACAAAAACCAACAAAACCCTCAGCCCAAGGGATGGCATCTATTTACAGTGTAAGCCCTCAGATATTGATAGAATGGGTTTTATTTAGCCATAATACAGCTCCACTAGATCTGATAAAGAGGAGCTTGTTGGCTAAACATTAAACAGCGCAGCGCCGATGGAGACAGCGAGTACAGCTACAGTGTTTGCACTACAGCCAAGTGAACTATGAGTAATTGTTATGCGTTGTTGTCCAGTGGACCCACTTAATTTTGGGTACTCTGTGAGCTTTCGTTGTTTGGAAACTATGAGCTATTCTTTGAGCTGTGATACCATGTCAATGAAAATGAGGACTGTCCCTCCCATTTGCTGTGCCGTAAGCAACAACAGCAGCACATCCCAAAGCTGGCTCTCTGGCGCTCATCGCTCCCGCCCTCTGCCTCATTCACACGTAGCGCTGGTTTTGGGAGCGACCATGCCAGCGGTTTATATAACTGCTAAATCCTTGTGGATGTTAAGCTAGTGTTGCAGCAAAGGGTAGAACATAAAGTACTTAATGGTGCTCTCCAGAGGACAGTGTTCCACTACGATGGGCTCCGAGGCTCATTCCCATGACACGATACGCATCTGGGGATGAGTGCGCACTAATCAGCCATCACACCTGCACGTACGCTCAGTGTGATCTAAAGCCTCTTGGATCCCAGTGACCACTGAGATAGCATCTTTCCCAGCCCTGACGCTCAGCATGTTTTGTTTGATAACATAACAAACTGTGAGTGTTAATGTATGACAAGTAAATTGAGTGGACCCCACAATGTCCCTGGTGAGCCCTTTCCCAGGAGTCACGCCTAAATAAGAGCGTTCAACAACATGGCTTTCAGTTACATAATAAGCAGGCTACCTTTGTCCTCTTTTGTTTTGGCCTAAATATCTGAACAGCAAACCAACAGCTCCAGGATGAAATTTAAATGTACATGTTTAAACTCTAACTGAGCTGAATTTGTCCTTGTCTCCAAGAAAAAAAAAACTTTACATTTATCCTATCAAGGTCTATATCCATGGTTTTTAATAATGAGCCATCAAGGCCCAGGAGTATACAATTTTCATTGCAGCCACATATTACATCAGATGTTTCTGCTGATTTATAGCCAGCAATGTTCAAATCAGTAAAATCAGCTGGTGTAGTGACTGGCTAAAATGGAAATTGGCACATTACTGAAAACCATATCCTTAAAAACTTGCCTAGAGCCCCTTATCATCCACATTGTCTGGCATGTGATGTTTGTTTTTTTTCCTCCATTCTCTTTGTCTTATTATTGCTGTTATTTTTCACACCCTACATGACACTCTTCATATAGTTTCAAACTTCATTGAATTATTTCTACTCACTATGTTTTGGTTGTGTAACTGTTGCATTATACTGTATTTAATACCTCCCAATCTTATTCAAATTAAATTGTTCCTTCCTGTACCCTATTATCCTATTACTATTTGTTGTTGTAATAGCCAAATTTCTTATCTTTATTTTGGTTTATCCTACCCTTTAAACCTCCACTATAGTTGCATTTAACATTCCGTAACGTGAGCAAAGTCTGGCTATACTATTTGTGCAATAAGTTTTACATGCTGAGGTACAGGTAGATGTTTGAGCACCTTTGGTCCAAGAAGCTGGCATTCCAACACGCCGTGGAGGACAGGAGAAGAATGATGTCACTGCAAACAGAGTCCAACCATGGAAAGTGTTAACTGAGCACCAAGTACAGAGATCATTCAAAGGTGAAGGAATTTTAATAAATAAATCTGTCATGGATTATATCCAAATGCAAAATCCAAATACTACTATTAATCCTAAACTTCTACAAGAATGTGAAAATTCCAAAAATACAGGATCTAATCAAGAGTAATTCTTTATAGTTGACTTACTTTGTGACACTAGAATCTGTGTTGTCTATCAGTTTCATCCTCCAAGAATTTAAACTTTCATAATTGATTTGGGAGATGCTTTTACTGATGTTAATCACTCTGAAGTCGTCTGGTGGGACAAAACTCTAGAGAGAGGGAAGCACAGCGAGTCAAGATAGGATTTCGAAGAATGTTTGCATTGGTGCATCCACTGTGTGTGGCACAGTACAGTGGGCTGTGTCCCTTTCCTCTGCGTAGATAAAATAAATAGGCCAAGGCTGAGGTCTAAATATTACACTGTAGAGACAGAGAGTGTGTGTGTGATGTCTTTATCAGTGCACATTCCTGGTTATCTGCAGGATATCCGCACCAGACGTTTGTTCAATTTGTACCTATGCAAGACCAAGCAAAAGGTAGGGCATCGCTGCCACCCTGTGGTAAAACACTGGAACTGTTTCAACTAAAAGCAGCCACACTGGAGAATAATAGTCTAGAGGAGCCAAGGAAGAGCTGTTGAACTGAAACTATAGATGTCCAAACACTAAAGACAGATTTGGGATCAATTGAAACAAATAATAAGGTAATAATAAATAAGAAAGTAAAACTTAGGAAGGTAGACAGCTTAACACTTTAAGAAGTAAGAAGAAACAGCTGCTGGGTCACATACCTGCTGATCAGAGTACAAAATGAAACTATGGTCTCCTCCGCAGTTGATTTTGGTCACATAATGTTGTGGTACTGCAAAGAAATATCAAAGTGCAAAAGTTAGCAAGCCAGAATTTGCTAACAGAGTTCACTGCTGGTACGTGGATAGGAAGGATGAACACTGTAAGGAGGGAAGAGATAAACAAAATCTCAAAATCTTATCTTGGTGAAATTTCATTTTGATAAACACGGTAGATGTTTGTTTACATTCTTTCTCAATTCAACCTCATTCAACCTAAAGCTTGGGTTCTCCTATAAACCACTAGAGGGCATGAGACAGTATACAGAACAGGACTTTAACTTTCCTTCAAAGGATGACAGCAGCCCTGGTTTCAGTTCCTCTCAGCCTAAAAACTAAAAACTGCAATGCGATGGACAAAGTAGAAATGGAGGGGGAAGGGGGCAACCATCAAATCCATCTGATTACTGAGTCAATTTATAATATAACATTACAAAACATCCAACGACATACATCTACTTTTGATTCTTACACTCATAACAAAAGAGAATTGTTGATGCAGTGCCTAAAACAGCACCAGTTCAACATATATATGAAGGTAATGCCTGGAATTGCTGTCCTCTATCTCAAACAAAACTAAGACCCCAAAAAAATATGCTTGAATGCTTCCCATCCCTTTGAGGATATGGAGAGAGCTCTGCCAGTGTTTCATGCATCTGTTTAAAACAGGAAAGAATGCATGACATTATCCATGCACGCTGAATGTCTGTAATGGGAATCAACATCTAACAGTATCAAACAATTCATAGTAGTTTCTTCTAGTGAAATGATTGAAATTAAGCATGCCATGAATGTTTGCTGATAATAAATGCAAATTACAGCAAGTCAAGGATCATGAACCATTTTGCATGCTGGTTTATGGTTCCCAGTGCCATTGGATACATGAAACACTGAAGAAGATCTCTAAATGTACTTAAAGGAAAGATACGGCCCTGCTCCCTGCAGTTATACTCCTTCTCTATGCAATTTCATTCTCTATAAATTTAGATTTGGTACAAAGAAATTCACAAATAAGTCAAAAGAGACACATTTATCGGTATTTGAGTTTACAAGAAGGTGCAATTGTTACATTTCTAGTTGACACCTATTTTTGGAAGTACTTTTGCTTGCATAAAACATATAAATTAAAGTGAGTTATTTATACATTACATTTATACATTTTGACAACTTTAAAGTATTTACAATTTGACATTCAGCCGACAATGACAAAGAGAAGAGTCAGCAGTGACCCATTCGGTCACCTGTTTGATGAGAATTTCCCGTGAAGAGGCTGCTCTTGACAGGAAATGGGTTCCTGGCGCTCCCCCGCGTGCCTGTACCCAGCTGACCATGGCTGTTACAACCGAAGGCGTACACCACACCAGAAGAAGGCACAAACGCCAAGGTGTGGTGTCTGACAAAGAAAGAGAAAGAGAGAGAGAGAGAGAGAGAGAGAGAGAGAGAGAGAGAGAGAGAGAGAGAGAGATTTAGGGGGCAGGGGGACAGAAACAGAGACTTCAAGGATTTGTGACAACCAGTACCTGCCACAGGCGATTTGGGACACTTCGCTGCCCATGAGCTCCAGCACTCGTCTGGGTAACGGCTCATTGTTGGTGGAGTCATGACCCAGCTGACCCTGTGAGCCGTCACCAAATGTAAACAAGCCGCCATCCTGTCAGACAGAACAGATTATAGACACACAGACAATATGTTCTCGTATTTGACACAGAAATTCTTAGCATAGCTTTGCAGTTAGTCAAACTGAGAAACATCTTTCATGCTCAAGAACCCAACCTAAGCAAACACAGCACATCAGCTGGTGTGACAGCAATTCTATTTTTGTGATTAAAGTCATCTTGAGTGAGGTGTTCACATGCAACAAGTTACATTTGTACCTTTGTGAGGGCAGCGGTATGTTCGTCCCCACAGCTGATGTAAACGACTTTTTGGGATCTCAAAAACTTGATGTGGCAAGGGACAGCGCGATCTGAGGAAGGGAACACAAACAAGGAAAGGGTTGGAGGGGCAGATTAAATAAAGATATAACTTTTTAACTTGTGCATTTGAATTTAACATACCACTAAACAAAATGTTAAGGTAAATTGGCTTTAACAACTAAAAAGGATTATATAGCCTGGATACAAGATTTACTTAAAATTTCAGATGGTAGAGTTGAGCTTCTTTCTATCCAGCTACAATCACCTTACTGGGGATTTCTGTTGTTTACAGTCAACCTATGACCCAAAAACAGTTTCAACTATAAACCACAGGCAAAACCAAGAAGGAAATGGCATCACTTTATTGGTAATAAAAATTCCATGCCACATGGCTGTAAGGCCTGGTCTTAAGCAATAACAACCTGCGGTATTCAATGTCTATATATTTTTTTTAAATAACCTTTTAGTGGTGCTAGCTCGCCTCATACCATACACCTATTTAAAAATGTGTGCCAAAAAATGACAAAAACAATACTTTAAACCTGTATGGACATCAGACTGGAACACTGGAATACTTATGAAAGGGATTTCCACAACTGAAAATTATATATATATATATATATTTATTTATTTTTATTTTTTTTGCATTTCTGCTATATTGGGCAGTCACAGTAAAGAGGGCCCGGACCAGAATCAAATCTGGACTGCTGTGACGACTACTAGCCTTGTTGTTACATGGTACGCGCCACCAGGGTGCCCTCAAAAATTTTATATTGTTTGTTTTTTTTTTGTTTGATGCTCCAATATGCTGATCCTCCATGGAGGCTTTTAGTTTGTCATTCTTCTCTTGCTCAAGGTCATTTCAGCAGATCGGACGATGCTTGAGTCAACCACAGCGCACCACTTGTGCGCATCATCCTTCCACTGTACCTTGTTCATCATTGAGCCCCAGCTGCCCGGCGTTGTTCTTGCCCCAACCAAATACAGCTCCAGACAAGGACAGTGCGAAGCTGTGGTCTCCCCCCGCGGTTATCTGTGCCAAGGGGATTCCTGACAGAGATTTGAGGGGCTGAGGGGACAGGGTGCTGGGCTCTCCCTTCCCCAGACCGAGCTGACCGCTGGAGTTCTGGCCCCACGTGAACAGCTGGCCGTCTGAGAGAGGACAGAGGGATGAGAGCGTTAGCCATTCATCCATCCTTTCAACTGTTAAACTTTACAGGCTGCAACAAGCAATTCTGACACCACTGATTTACTATGTGGTGACACAAATGTGGACCCTACAACACTCAGCTCACTGGAGCCATTTACTTTAACATAGCAGCTGAACTGACAGTGTGTTTAGGAGTGTTTGTGCTTGTTCACACCTCTTGAAAGTGCAATGCAGTGCTGGTTGCCACACATTACTTGAGAGATGCGGTGCTCACAGAGCTTCTTGATCAACCTGGGAAAAACAAGAAATATGTTTGGTCGTGACAGAAACATTCACATTATGGCAAGAGGAATCTTTTTTGGAAAGACACCAAAAACCTGATCAACAGGAAACAAGTCCTGATTATAAAGGAAGTTGGTTTTAAACAGTGCATCAGCAATGTAGACATGGTGTCGTGTGACATACTATTCATGCTGAAAGACCCACTGGTTATTTGTGGTGTTGTGGTGTTGATACTTTGTGCCTTAAATTAAAGTTGACAATGTTTTCATTGTCAAACAAACAAACATAACAATGTTATGTCATGCATCACCAATGGTTCTGTAAACAACAAAAAACAACAAAGTATTCATGTAGGTTTGCTTATAAAAGGATTTTCTGAGGTAATAATAAGAAGAAAAATAAAAATCAGTTGGGTAAATAGTGTGATAGTACTACTGTTAGTTACCAAAACATTTTCTCAAGACCTAGGGTTGTAACTTCTTTGGCAGTTGTAAGGAGGCACTATAATACACCCTGAAGACAAACCATATCTCACTATAAAACTATATAGTAACAGGCCCAAGTTGTAATAATCATTTCTGCAATATAGAATCTTAATTTGAATTCTAAACTATACTTGTAAAATTGAGAATTAAATTCCGTTTCACAGTTACAATTTACAGCTACAGGGTGATCTCTGCTGCTTTTCGAACACACTGCAACCAAGAAGAAGAATTTTGACTGAAGCCACAAAAAAAAAAAAACAAGTTGCAAGAATGTTACAGATAAATAAAACAGTAGAAGCAGAAGCACACAAAAACTTCTCTTACTCAGCATGTAACCCAACTCTTGACTTATTTCTCAGCTGGTAAAAAAGATAACCACTCTGTCTTAGTCATCAAAACCTAGACTTGTGTCAGAAATTATGCCCAAATGTCTGATAGCGCATTTTGGGGAGACAGCCAAGATATTCATCAGTTGGATCTGTAGCACCACCATGATGCAGACTGGCTTCAGTTCAACCAGAGACGGTTTTCAGCATCCAATTTTTAATGTTAAATGCATTTTCAGAGAAGTTAAATCTGCCTAGGGAGGGTTTTCATCTCTACTCTGTTGTTTTGTCTAAAGTCGTGCACCTCTCTGGCATCGTCTCTTTAACCGACGGAAAGTTATACACAGAATATAGAGTTCTCCACCAACAATTTGATTTTATTATCCTGATTTGACATTGTCGGTTCTCAGACTTAGTAAAAATGTTGAACTCAGAAGCTCTCCTTTGACAAGTCAGAGATGATCCAGAACCAAGATCACTATGCTGCTCTGGACAAATGACTGCATTTCAGGGTGATTATTCTTTATGTTGTAATTTCAGCATTTGATCCTGTGATATCACACCTTCTTTTTGTGCTGTTCCAGTGACTGTATTTCAACAAGACGCCCGCATTCATAGCACTGTTATTTTGGGTGCTTAGGACTCCTACAAATTTAACCCTCTTCTTGTTTTTGGCTGCTTGTGCACCTCTCCTTGCTTGCTATGCCTGGTCTCCATCTGCACCTCTTTAATGTTTTTCTATTTTAGTGTTCCTCTCCTGTCAGGCTAAGAGCTGCATTTCCTCTGTGGTGCGCTTAAGGGTCACCTGGGGATTCGAACAGCCTCCTCTGCAGTCCCCAGGCCCAGCTGGCCCCCTTCGCCAGCTCCCCAGGCGAACACCTGGCCCTGCTCATTCACCGCCATTGAATGGGCCCGGCCGCACGACACCACCGCTATCTTCTGAGTATCCAGAGCCCCTACCAACTCTGTGGGGAGGAGGAGGGGCTTATCAGAGTTCAGCAGAAGTACTGACAACATAATTCCACTTCCACATAGTTTGATATGTCTGGTTAATGTTTCTGGTTATGTTTTTAGACTACTTTCTGCTTTCAGCCTTGTTCAGACACCAAATATGTGATAACTGTGCCTTACAGAAAGACTCTTTGCCTTTCCAAACACATCTACCTCTTGTACTCTCTTTATTTTATAATCACTGCAGTGTTTAAGTTAGCCTGCAAACTGCAAACTCCAGTGGATACCTGATTAAGTTACAGGATTTACTGGAACAGAGGGCATTCATAACGAAAGCCCTCTTGAACCAAACCCATGTGAGGTATTTGGCACCGGCATTCAATCCAGTTTACAATCTTTTGGAAAGTCCCATGATCTTCCTGACAAGTCAGATACTTTCTCTCTAAAAAAGAAAGCAACAGGCATGCATTGTGGCAACACAATGACACCTGAGATTCAGATGCTGGGAAAATAAGTTAATCTACATAAAGGGATTTTGTCATGTTGCCTTATTCTACATATGCTTTAAAATCAATCACAAATCTATGCTTGCAGTTGTGCTTTAGAGTTGGGCTTGTTTCAATGCCATACTGATGTCGCTTCACATAGAGATGGGCCACCCACAACAAAGTAGGTACAGCCTATGAGGAGGAGAGACAACCACAAAATTGTTGTGTACAGTTGAGCTGCTGCACTAGTTTCCTGTGAGGCTTGTAGCTATGGAGTACTAGGTTTCTCCAAGAAGGTTAAAACAGATCAAATTGCTGGCATAGTTTTAAAAAATCCACTACAATTTCAATGAATTTCTTGGGGATAAAAAAATCTAGAAAGCTTTAGGGTGTCTATTTGGTTAGGGCCAAGAAATAGTTGCATTTATTCACTGTTGTTTGAGATTCTGCCACTTGCTGATACAAAATTCACACCCAAATACAAACCGCCACCCACATGATACCAACTGAGACTCAGCAGTGATCTCATTAGCAGCTAGGATATCAAAGGGTCCCCACTCTCCTAGTCCTTCTATCTATTGGTTCTCACCTGATTAGCCTACAAGTCATCGAGGT
>OMLF01027989.1:29724-48656 GCA_900302615.1 Holocentrus rufus
TGCAAGTCAAGGGGAACATAAGACTCTGGATTCTCATACATCTTTCCAGGCACAACAGAACCTCTTTGTTCAATCAAAACCACTGGAGGCAGGTTGGCAAAAATCTTATATTGTTATAGTTGTGGCATTGCAATGTAGTAAACTTTCCCACAAATTAGATTCAAACTATTAAATGTCTATACATAATCACTCTCTGGTCACTCAAATTTGCAGGTAAAACATTTTCAAGTAATGCAGTAAAATACAAACATTGCGCCATAAGATTTATGTTGACATAATCATGTCTTTGGCAAATATGTCTGTTTGGTTTTCCTGCTGATTCAAAAGCCTGAGGCTTGAAAAAATAGGGTTCTACTATATTGTCCCTGAGTTTTGTAATGAAGACCTAATCCATCATTCATAAAACCATTGTCTGCCAAACAGATTAAATTCTCCACTGATATTAGGCCATCAATTGAAGCACTAGCACCTGCTTCACTTGTGTTAGATCACACATGGTACATTCAGCTGACTTCACGTTGATAAATCTGAGTGGTGCAATCACACCTAATCTGTGACAATTAACTGTGAACAAACGCTTAAAATGAAGTGAATAACGTAAATTGGGTTCTTGATTTGCATGTTGGCCTAGACCTGCACAAGTCTAAAGAAATAAATACAACTCCAACATTTGGACTGGAACCTTACCTGGTGATGATCCTGGCTTGCCATGGCCAAGCTGCCCACAGCTGTTGGAGCCACATGTGTACACACTACCATCATGCAGCAGGAACAGAGAGTGCTGGCCTCCGCAGGCTACTTCTTTCAGTCCCCTGCCATTGAACACCTGACAGTTCCTTGGCTCAAACACAGGGCTGTTCTCCTCACCGATGCCTAACTGTCCATCCACTGCGTTTCCCCAACACAGCATGTTGGCGAGGGACAGAGTTGAGCACCAGTTTGAAGAGAACGAGTGATGGATAGAGGGTGGAAGACAGAAATGCTCAGGCTTGAGAACAGCCCTGCTTTCTCCCCTTGGTGTAAATTCCCAACCTGGAGAAAACACATAAACAAAGATGAAATGTCATGTTTTGTCAGAGGGAAGACATCCCATCTTTGCACTCTGTTTGTGAACTCTAACAGTATTTTAAGAATGAAAGAAGGATGGGTTTCGCAGTGGGTGTGGTTGTGTTAGTGTGAGTGTGATGTAAGCATTGTGACAGCAAGGAACGGGCAGGGTGTTTAAATAAACCCTGTCACTGTAATCCCTGCTTAAGCAGCTCCAAGCGGGCCTGCCTTAACACCAATCCACTCTAAACATGCATGTCACTGACAGTTGGCCAAGGGTAACATGCAGACAGAGACAAACAGAGCAGAGAGAGGAAAAGCAAAAGGTGTCAGAAATCAGGGGGGGAGAAAGAGACACACAGAGGTGGAGAGGGCATGGGATACCTTCTAGCCAAAGAGATGGGGTATGGCCATGCCAGAGATATACAGCCTCACTGGGTCACACATTGATTAGGCCAAGAGTTCCCAAACTTTTTCATGTGAGACAACTACAGTTTAACCACAGACTCCTCTTTGAGAAAGTTTTGATCTCAGTGACCCTTATCTGAGAGGATGTTTGCGGTTTGTTTTCACAGAGCAGGTGAAGAGGTAAACAGAGGTTTGTGGGAAAAAAATAGTCCCTCTCTTGTCTATATTCTCTCGCATTGTTAACCCACAATGAGCGGAAATAGCAAGTAAATAGACATAATCGTTATTTTGCCGCCCTCACCCCCATCCAAAAATTACCTTCAAGGTCCCGTTGGGGGTCCCCGGACCGCAGTTGCGATAACGCTGGGCAGACTATACGACTGGCTATACTGGGTTAACGTTACTATAATGTCACAAGCTGTAAGGTTACTGAACAGACAACCAGGTTGATTAGCTAGCTAGATGTGAGCTCCACCTAGTCTGCCGTGTTATATTCTGTAAGGTCATGCATGCAGCTTGCTGGTGGAGAGGAAATACAAAGAAATGGCTACTCTAAAGTCTGCAGCCAGACGTTAGATTAGTTAAACACCGCCAGTAAGCGGATGTTAACTGTCTCCATGAACAGTAGCTGGCTAACATTTTGCAGTTGAACGTTAGGCAGGGAACCAACAGACTTTGCTCGACGTCCCACACAAGAAGCGCTTAATAGTTAACGTTAGCTAACCTTAGCAAGCTACAGCTGACGTTCAGCCTATCTGCTGAAATTTACATCCACGACTGAACCATTTTCTAACTTGTCAGAAAACTACAAGTGCAATGTAACGTATAGCTGGTTGTCAAAGGATAACAGACAAAAAAATAACAGCAATGTTTACCTGGACAGATGCATTCCGAGATTCAAGTGGGGCGTTTCGATAAAGCGCATAAAACAGAGCAATAACAAGGAAGTGATTCAGCTGCCTACGCCACTGAACACGTGACTTTGCTGTCAAAATAATAACTAAAAGTAACGTTACCGTAAAAACATTTTTATCTGTGTTCTTTACATTCCTTCAAATGGAGATGAGGAGGAAGTGAGAAGAGGAAACATCAAACTCTCCCAAATAATCAAATTACAACATACAAACAAACAAACAAAATTATGAAATATTCATTTCATACATAACCCACACGTTGGGGGTTAAAAGTGTAGGCTATTTTTGAAATACAAAATAAAAATTAGATAAAGAAAAAAATAATCTTTTTGATTACACAATTTGTATTGCAATGTGAAATGTGAGGGATTATTGTAAGTGAATATTTTGAAAAATGATTCTCTTGTTACGTTATCAGACAGGGAATACCTTTAAGGTATTGGCTAATTTTTCTCAGCTATATGCAATGTGAGAAAATAGAATCTGTCACTGGAGCTGAAAAAAAAAATATAGATAAGCCAACAAGGACTAAGGGGAGGGAGCTGGTGGTGCATAGGGCTCCTCTCTACACATTTCCAGTCATATTCTTAAGAAATAAATGCTGTGTGTGAGTTGAGGATGCAGATGAGGATGAATAGTGACAATACACTGCTGCTGCTGCTGTTGTTGTTGTTGTTGTTGTTGTTGTTGTTGGATCACAAAATTTACAAGTAACCAATAGAGTAGAGTGCAAAGGTCAGGGTATTAGTTTCCATATATAATACCTGGATGATTATGTATGAGTAAACCGATATGAAAAGATATACCCCAAGAACTAAGACTGGAGATAGAGGGGATTTTTAGACAGGAACTGTGAGCAGGGATGGAATGTCCAGTGGGGAGAGGGTGACATGACATAAATGTTCTGTATTTCTAATACAGCTTGGCAAGCTAATGAAAATATCTTACTTGTAAAATGATAAAAAAAAAATTGTGAGGTCTGGGGGGAATATTGTCTGCAAAATGGATGTGAAATTGGCCTTAACCTGTTTGTCAAGTTCACGTCAGTTTTTCCAACAGTTTTCTTTGCAGACTGAACCTTGGCATGCTGAAGTTTCACTGAAATTGACACAGTAAACACTGTGATCCCTTTATCATAACAAAAGATTGGCATCACCACAGCTCACAGCCTGATGTGACACTTGGCCTCAATATTCTCTGCAAATGATTACAATCATTTTAGAAGACTTAACCATAAGTGTTATTCAGACTCATACCCACTCACTTAGTTTACCAGCCTTTACAAAGGATACTTCCCCATTATTTCTACTAAATGCAACCAGTTTTTAAAAGGCCGACAGGTGTGTACATTGAGGTTTCAGAGATGGCATAAAATATGTACATCTGTATTGCACTGTAGACTAGTGCCTGCAGAGTAGACCATGGCATGAAACAGGGCTCACTGTCACACAATGGTTACACTTTAGATAGAAACCCACACTTTCTGTTCCCCATGTGTCTTTCTTTGAACTTCCCCTGGGAGACTGGCAGCTTCTTAAAAAACTGTGGGGAGTTTTTCCAAAAGTATGTTTTTGATGATCGATGAGCTTGCTTTTTTTTTTTTTTTTTTTTTAATAATTGGCATGATTTGGCGTGTCATTTTAATCAGTGTTTTGTAGTCTGCACACTAGGATTATATGGCTCCTGTATTCATGTGACTCATGAAAGGCAACATCCTCTTTTCTTTCTTTTTTTTATATGTATGTAGTAGTATATTTAGTATGTGGCAAAATCACAACTTATATATTACAGCAATTCAAACATGAAGGAATTTGTCTTTTTCTTCTTCTTTCTTTCTTTCTTTCTTTTTTTGGTTCTAGTCTTCAGTAAGTCATATTTGAATAGCAATTAACTAGGCCATGCTCAATGTTAGAACTATGAAAATCACCAAATACATTTTACATTATGTCAACTACATGTGTGTAAAAAATTTAGACCTCTTGGTCAAATTTTGTGGGAGGTGGTGATTTTTTTTTTGTTTTTCTAAAAATTTCTTGTGCATGGCCTCGCAAACTGCTTTATACTAAACTAATAGGTTTTACTCAACCAAACCATTCAATTATAGGTTCCTCTGTGTGTTACTGTCATTACAAATAGTGTTTTAACTTTGAAAAAAGTCTTCTCTTGGAAAAATCAGTGCAAAATATGTATCATGGGCCAAAGAACATGGAAGACTGGAAGAAAGCCATTTTTACAGATGGATCAAAGTTTGAAGTTTAAAGTTTTACACATTTAATATAGAGGTAATGAAAATTTGCATAATAATTGTATTAGTTTTTACTGTGTCAAAATTTCTCAAACCACACAACTTTAAATGATGATGAACAAAAGAGGTTTTGGTGGCAGACTCATTCCTGGTGAAGAAATTCACATAAATGACATAACGAGTAAATAGCTCATGCACCACTAATGTATTGGTCACCAACATGTGAGACATTAAATACCTTTCTGATTGGCTCCGGAGTCCTCTTCTGCCCACCAATGATTGGCTCATACAGCTGTCAGTTTTATTCGGTCACCATTCATCTTAGTGTAGTCGGGGCGTCAAAGGAGGCGTAGATGTTTCTGGCACTCTGATTCGCGCGGTTCGCATCAGAGCTCTTGTTTGATAACATTGGGGGTCCGACAAGGGCGGCGGTTTTACATTTACCAAAGCTTAAGATAGCATTAAGCTTAATGCTATCAAAGGATCAACGCATGTTAATAGAGATATAAAGCATTCAAGGTAAGATTTGTTAATGAAAATAATGGAAAATCCAGGGAAATAGTCTTGGTGATGTCACACAAACTGCGCACCAGTAACGTTAATGCTAAGTACCTAGCAAAGCGGCTAACGCTAGCTCACGTTGCAGTGTTGCTATTATTTAACGCTGAGGAAACTTGGCCGTGCTGCCTGAGTGTTGTTTTCATACTTGCGTTATTGTGTTATTTAGAGCAGTGGTAATATTTTGTATGAAACATCAGCACGTCCATTCAGCATCGGAGTCAGATGGAGCAAGTCTTTGATAAACTGCGATAAATGCATAACTGTTCGCTAGCGCAAGCTGCTATGGCTGACAGTTGCATCATGCATGTAATATCAGGTGATTTAGCTGCTGTGACTTTGTTTGGATGTATTCTACTTAATGATGCATTCTCTATGTTTGCGACACCTTATTTGTACTACATTAACGTTAATCTTTTTACCAGCTCAGATTAATTTTATATTTAATCCACACAGTGTATTTCCATTGCTTCATACTGTTTCAATGACGTCTATGTGCCACAATCTTACACCATCCTGTTCCTCAAAGTCATTGATCCTCATACTGCTTATCTTTGCCATTAATATGGCTTAAACAAATATTAAACACAATGCGGAAATAGGAAACACACAGAGCTCTCCATCTAAAACAGAGGCTGCTTGGTGTTAGCCCTCCCACTGCTTAGAAAGCTACAAACTGGATTTTTCAAGCAAGACTAAACATGAGCTATATGAACTTGTTGGCCCCTCTGTTTTCTCTCATAACTTGAGTTCAGTTGTGAACAAGATAGGTAAACATGACCTGGAATGTTTGCATCATCCAAACCTATTTCTGCTAGGTTTTAGATAAGAGCATTTGCTTAATGATTACTGACTTGAAGAGACCTTTTAAACATGAAAATTCTGAGTGATAACAGCTACAACATTTCCACTTATGTGACTCATGCAGAAAGCGTTTTTGTTTGTAGTGTTTATTACCCTGCTGCCAGTCTAACTAACCTACTTTTCCCTAGCATTTGGACAGCAGGTCCCTCTCCATCTCCATCCTCTCCGGTGCTCTGCTGTCAGGGTGATGTCAGCAGCCTGTCTTGCACACCTGGCAAGGTGCGGTAGGCCTTGCATGGGCCGCAGTGGTCTTTTACAGATGGCCTTGGTCACACCTCCACTCCAACAGGACAGCCACTTCCAGTTCACTATCTTCCGGAGGCAGCTATATTGCCCTTCAGATCTACGACACAGTAACACCCGCTTTGACCCAGACAGTAGTGGTCGCCCCACCACCTGGGACTCGTTTGGCATCTGGGACAACCGTATCGATGAGCCCATACTGCTGCCACCCAGCATCCGCTATGGCAAGCCCATTCCCAAGGTCAGTCTGTCCAAAGTAGGCTGTGCTTCGCTCATTGGTCAGCGTAGAGAGAACGAGGACCGCTTCCAGGTTTCCCAGATGACTGACAGCATCCTCTACTTCGCCGTGTTTGATGGTCATGGTGGGCCAGAAGCAGCTGACTATTGCGACAAATACATGGAGAAATATATCAAGTAAGGGAACTGAAGAAATTGACAATGTAGTGCTGTAGCTCTCCACAGAGAGGCAGGAAATATCTGTGCCAATTGTTGTCATAGAAACTTTATTTGAATGACAAACTGGCTTAATATAATTCATTTCTCAAAATGTCTGATAACAAATGAAGGTTATACCTTTGTAGCTGATATTCTGATCAATGTGTTTTTTCACTGGTTGTCAATTGCAGGGACCTTTTGGCAGGCGAGGACAATCTGGAAATAGTTTTAACAAAAGCCTTCCTTGAAGTAGACAAAGCGCTGGCCAAGCACTTGCACTTCTATCCAAATGGTAGGTTCTTTCATGTCTCATGTAGGTAAATGTACTGCACATATAAATTCAATGTTTGTTTTTTTTCTGGAGTTTGATGCCTTGGTTTTCTAACATGTGTGAGCCTAACACTGTGGGTTAGAATTTTATCATCTAACTAAAAGTTGCATAAAGCTACAATAGCGAAATTGCTTAGGGCCTGTGAGGACTGTTTAGACGCAACTGACAAATGCATGGAATAAGTATGTAATTTAATGGTTGAGTTTAACTGATTCTGATATTTTGCCCAAGCTGCTAATATATTATGCGCTCTTTCTACATTTCTCTCTTCTACATTTCAGTCCTCATTTTTTTTGCAATTTCAATGATTGTAGCTTTAATCACTGAGAAATACAAGGGAAGTAGAGTGAACATTAATTCTCTATTGCTTCTAAACTAAACATTAACATTCTCTCCTACTGTATAGTATATTATTTAACTGTGGTGTCAAAGTGAAGGTTAGGCTTATGCTGAGTACCCTTCAAACAAAACAAACATGTTTTCCCTTTAAGTTATGAGGTCTATGAAGTTTGTCCTCAACATGTAGACATTATGCAATTCAGTTTGACTTCTCTTGGCAGACATCTTTTCTGATTAAGACATCTGTTGATGTAGAACCTAGACTACCTGTTACCTGGCCAAACAAAGGCCGCGCTGTGTGAAATGTCCCAATATGCCTGTGTGTGTGTGTGCATGTTATCTACGGCAGCTGCTGACCCAGCTAAGAGCTGGAGGCCCTTGGCACCTTTGTGGATGGCGAGGGGCTAGATATTGAAGGAGAGTCCAGCGGGTCCTATATCGTGGACTACTGGAAGGTTCCCTATCTTTCTCTCACTCCTCTCTCTCTTCCTTTTCTTTGTCTCTCTAACCAAGTGTATGCTAAGCTTCTCGTGAGACAGTGCTTCCGTTTGAAATGTAGATGCATATGACATCCGTGACAGATCCAGTCAGTGAAATGCATTTTTTTTTTAAATATGCAGACCAGGCAAAAAAGAAGCAAGTTCTTTAAAGTCTCCAGAAAGTCCTCTGATTTACCTTTTTGGAAAGAGAAAAGCAAGTTCGCAAATGTCAGCAAGTACATCCACGTTCTGACGTATGCAGTGCTGTTTTACCAGATCTGTGAACTCGTGGATCAAGTTCAGTGTAGATATGTGTAGTGAAGTTGTATTTCACCTGCTGAAATATCTTTTGCCAGATACTGAGTGTTGGATGGTAGTGCGTTCCTTTTAGGGTACAATAAGAAGTTACTTTCCCCCCGTGGTAACAAGTAGTGTGACAAATTACCATTTTGTTGTCAGCAATAATATTTATCAGTCATAAAAAGGTTAATTTTTATTTACCACTCTTTAAATACACAGTAGTTACAAACTACTGTTCTTAGGGAGTAAAGTAAAGCAATATTGCTTTTGAAATGGGTAATGCATTACTTTTTGAGTAACATGCCCAACACTGAACACTGATATGTGCTGTTGTCAGTAATTAACAAGAATTGGTCCCAGTCTAAGAGTGCACGCTGCTGTAAAATTTGCTCTGGGCATCAACTCTGTGCTGAAACAATTCAACTTGCATGTGTGACTGTCTCCTCTATTGTTTTGTATAACCTCTAGCTAAGTTCCCTGTGTATGACTTCAAACAACATGTGTTTATGTATATGTTTGAATGTGTGTATGTGAGATAGAGTGATATAGACCCATGTTTGTTGATGTGAACAAAGTGAACTATGACTCTTTGTATGTTGCACCTTTGTTGCACATGCCACGTCTCATGCTTCTATAAATGTCTCTATAGGGCCTGGGATGAATGCGGGGTCCACCGCCACCGTGGCACTGCTGAGGGACGGCATTGAGCTGGTGGTGGCCAGTGTGGGCGATAGCCGTGCCATGCTGTGCCGCAAGGGCAAGGCCCTCAAACTCACTGTGGACCACACTCCTGAGAGGAAGGACGAGAAAGAGAGGTA
Organism: Holocentrus rufus; assembly: GCA_900302615.1. NCBI lineage: Eukaryota > Metazoa > Chordata > Actinopteri > Holocentriformes > Holocentridae > Holocentrus > Holocentrus rufus. The sequence goes on from OMLF01027989.1 coordinate 38,706, forward strand.
CACACATGTTGGCATTATTGTCATGTATGCATGTAACAACAAAGGGAAGTAAATGACAAAGCAACTGAGGCGTTAAACAGAGCAGAGATTGTGGAGGCATGAAAAGCCAGAAAAAATAGTTTCTAGTCAATGTACATTGTGGATTAAAACCCTATAATGCACACCTCATCATGGATTATCGCTTACTAAAATGTCAGTTGACTACCAAATTCATTTGCAGATGTCATATGTTCTGTATATATGAACTGCCCACTGAAAAGCTGGTTCGTAACCATCCTAGTGGTAATTAAAAGTATGAAATGTGGAATGTTATCATTGGTGTTAATTGTTCAACTGACATCATAACTGATGTTACACAATAGCTAACATTATTGTATTGCAAGGGTCTGTATGTGTGTGTGTGTGTGTGTGTGTGTGTGTGTGTTGGGGTTTTAAATATTGAGCAGTGAACATCTGGTAATATTTAGCAATCTCCAAAAGGAACTGGAATTAGTTTGACAAATTTAGGCTACAGCTTGACTAGAGATAGACATCAAAAACAATCAAAAACTACCGCTGGGCAAGAAGCTACTTTGCCATTTTATTTGCTTCCCAAAGTCCACCCAATTTGACTTGTTAATTTTGATAAGCTGTGTTACTTTGACTGCACGAGGACAAGCTGCTCCATCTGTTAAAATCAAGTTCTCACATTTGCAAGCACTTTAACCTTTCCACTGTAATGAAATGCACAAAACATAAGCAGACAACGTTGATCTCTGCATTGTTGATAGTGGCCATTATGCTGGATTATAAATGAACTATATTAAAGCACTGAAAATAAACCAGTATATATGAACAAATTAAGTTGAATTAGTTAAAAAAATATAATAGGATCTTGTCCAGGGGTTTATCAGTGCTTCGGTTCCAGTTAATCAGAACTTAATTTGGCACCAGTTCTTAATCCCATATCCGTAATAAATGTCCATTTTGATGCAGTGTTCACTAACAGTACAAACAAGCAAATAACCCATATACAGTTTCCAAACACCAAAAGTTGCATCATCTACAGTTCATGCACTCAGTTTCCTTTTGGGGAAAAAATGTGTTGTTATTTTTAACATGAATCAATTTGTCTCTGCTTGAGTAACTGTTTGTGTACCTCCTCTGCCCATGTGCTCTCCTCAAGGATAAAGAAGAGTGGAGGTTTTGTGACCTGGAATAGTCTGGGCCAGCCGCACGTCAACGGCAGGCTGGCCATGACGCGCAGCATCGGAGACTTTGACCTCAAGAACATGGGGGTAATCGCTGAGCCTGAGACCAAGAGGATAACGGTAGGTGTCTGAAACCGGATCCTGTCACAACTCGGGAGAAATATTGTAAATCTTGTCCACCGGGTGTTTTGGGGTCAGCTTAGCAGGAATTATAGCGCTTTATTACTTTGTGGGAGCTTATAGCATTGAAGAGAGGGTACATTGACAAATTAAGCTCCTAAACTCCAGGTGTGTTGTAATTTTTATTTTATTTTATTCTTTCTATTTTTTTCCTTCGTGCACGTGTCCATCACTTACGTACTCTGCTGATTTTAGAGATAGTTCTTGGTTGTTTTTGATTTTAGACATGTTTTGGACTCTCAAAAACGTGAATCTCGCACATCCAACGTGGGTTAGTGCAGGCATGACGAAGATACAGCTCTATTAGAGATGAAAAATGAGCTCCGGCACACTGCTTCTTGCAATAATCATCGCTTGTTTATAGTGACTTTTCAATCGCACTGGATCTTTTTCAAATAATTCTAATCCAATGTGATCGAAACGTCACAATAAATGTGGTGCCGAAGCAGTGTGCTGAAGTTCATTTTTCATCTCAGACTCTTTTTGTTTGTAATAATGTGAGTAATATGAATATCTAGTAATGCAAACTTGCACATCCATTTCACTCTGCATATATGTCAATATTGTTTGTATTTATTTATTGATTTGTTGATTTATTTATTTATTCTTGCGGTATTTCTCCAGTGTCGTTGGTGGTTATTTATTATGTTCATTATTTTTTTCCCGTCTTATTCTTTTCGACAACCTCAGCTCAATTTCCCATGAGGTCGTCAGAGTTTCATCTTATCTCTTAATAGTTTCCCTTAAAAAGTCAATAATGCTTTGGTGCAATTTGGGGAAAATACTCTCTCACCTCCATCACATGAATTAATTAGCCGTAACAATAAATGCACAAGATTTTAATTTCAAAATGTTTTGAAACGATGCTAAATATCCCTTGCTCTTTCTTCAGTTGCACCATGTCCACGACTCCTTCCTGGCTCTGACCACAGACGGCATTAACTTCATCATGAACAGCCAGGAGATCTGTGATGTCATCAACCAATGCCACGACCCCAAAGAAGCTGCACAGAGGATATCTGACCAGGTTGGGATTGTATTTGGCTTTTGATAAGAGAATCTGAGGTTTCTGTCTTCTCATTCAGCACTTAATATGGCTTTGTAATATCCTGCCTGCACATGAAATTAAATTTTAAATTAGGTTGGCAGTGGATGAGGAGACAAAAAGATGGTGACAAGCATTGATAAGATCCTTTTGATCAGTTTTGACATTATTACAATGAGGCTCTAAAGTATGAACATTTCGGTTACAATGCATTCTCAATTTAAACTGCACAGCCAGGACATTAAGATTTGAAGCATTTGTGTTACTTTTTCACTGGCAGCAATAAAAACTCATTTCTGCTTAATTCCCCTTTTCTAACAGCTGCTGTGCCTCTGCATTTCTATTTATAGCTAAAACATAAACTACCATTACTTAATGTCCATTCATAAGCAGCTGTCAAATAGCACCGTCACAGCATTGAATAATTGCTGGAAGATTTTTAAAAACTACATTTTTAGTATTCAGAATGACACAATTTATCATATAATTAATCCAAACTAGAGGCTGCAAAATACATTCATCATTGTTTCATGTAACACATTTTGCAATTTTTTGGCACAGCCCATTCATAATGATGTAGAGGGAGACAAATAATACTGAACATGTGCTGTCTCCAAAACAGTCATAACTGAGCCTGTTAACAGCAGCACCTAATTACTGCTCTCTAGATGCTGTTCTACTGAAGCAAATGGCAGTGACTGTAATCAGAAGATGCTCATAGACACAGTATATATCACACAGAATGGTTCATCCAAATTGTCTGTCCAAGCAGCTCCACTAACAAGTTTAAGTCATCCATAGGCACACCTTTATGCACATGTTGATATCGGTGGCGTTGTGGTCTCTTCTGTCTCAGGCTCTCCAGTACGGCTCAGAAGACAACAGCACAATCATCGTGGTGCCCTTTGGTGCTTGGGGGAAGCAGAAGAGTTCAGACACAAGCTTCTCCTTCAGCCGAAACTTTGTGTCCAGTGGGCGCTGGGCATAGTGGATGGGACGTTAGGTGAAAGGGTCTGTGGACCTAATTAATGTGCAATACAGTCTTTGAACAGTGGTGCCCATCTGGATTCACTATGAAGAGTGCATTTTGCCCAAGTAAGAAGTAATGCCTTAGTGATGTTATGGAGTAGCATGGTATTTAATGGCCTCGGTGAAATGAGGGGCAGTGGAGTCATTATGTGCACTAAATGAAACACGTCCTTTTCATTCACGGTTTTATTTTACCAGGAAGCCAATGACCTCATAGGTGCTTGATAACCTAGAAGTTTCTGAATGCCAGTTGAATTCACGATGACATGCAGGCTATCTGTGAAGAAACATGTAGCCTGTGCTACATGCAATGTTAAACTTTTGAGACTTGTATGGTATCAACTTTCCCAATATTGCACTTTTTTATTTTCAAGGTACATTGAGCTCATGTTAAGGTGCGTTTTTCTGGCAACTTAGGACACCAGGTTTTTACCAATTGTTTTTAAATCCGCATATTTTTTAGTTTGGACCGTTTCTCAGCGTGAAGGCCAGGATGATCAGAGAGAAGGGAAATACAGCTCAGTGAAATGCACATTTGTCATTTTACTGGAATTAATTTGCACTTTCTCTATTAGGTAAATACAAAATTGATGCACTAAATTGACTCTAATAACTGACAAATCCAGTTTGATTTACATGTTATAAACCTGAGGACTTCTGAAACAACTGTAATGCAAACTACAAACTTTTTTCCCCCTAGTGGGACAAAGCATCAAAGCTACACCATCAATTAGAAACACAAATGGACTAAGCCTGGCACTAAACTAAAATTTTTATTTCCAGCGGAGATCTGCATTGATGTAAAGTTTTCAGTCTGGGACTGGGCTTTTTCCATGTCTGAGCACCCATTCCTGTAAAGAAGTAACAGTGGATACATATTTTAGCTTTTAAAAAAAGCTTTGTGGACCTTAATATTGTTTCCAGTGTTCCAGTTGTCTCATTTTTCTGGGAATGTCCATTCCTAAGACGTTCACATTAACATGGCTCTACTGTTGGCATCTCAAACGCACAAGCTTAAAGGCTGAGGAGAAATTTACAGAAACCTAATGTCTGTGGTCTGGTGAAGTAGTGGATTGCTCGAAAGGAGATGATATGTCAACGTACAGTAATCCAATAGATGAGTATGACCTGTATAGACACAGATAATCACATTATTCCTCGCAATATAAAGTTAGACCGTTTATATCTTCACTGACAGGACAGGTTTTGCTAGAAAAAGTGCTTTGGGTACAGAAATGTCCTATTTGTGTTCTGTAAATAATTATATTTATGTATATTTCGTAATATCGGGAAAATGTACACGTCTTTGTGTAGCATTTAAATTACATGGCTGAAGCAAATCTCACATATTGTAATACTAAGCCAAATCTGTACATGGCACCACGCTTTTGCCTGGGCGGTTGTGTTTTATAAAGGCAACTTCCTTTGATCATCATGCACACAATATTATGGTGCATGCGGTTTGGTCAGTAACAATCAGCAATTCTCTGTTTCCACCACTTATGTGTCACTCAGACAGAAAGCACATTTAATGCAACACAAAAGAAAATAATTGCTTAGGTTAGAGCCATATCTGACACGTGAATGTTTGCCTAAATACCCTCCATGACTGAAAAAAATACAATCAAATCCTGTTTGAAACAGGAGCAAGTAAGCTATTCCTTTCTTGGTTGAGCTAAGCTTAGGCTGCATTTAAAATGAAAGGAAGGCTTCAGCAGTTAAATTGCCTGTACAGTTTCTGTATGATTTTTTTTTGTTTGTTTAGTGCTTGTTGAAGTTCAGAGAAAAGCAACACTATATTTGTCAGTACTGTTAAACTTTGAACCATACTGTTCTATTTGTGACAGTTTTGAAGTTGTGTGACCTTCAGCTTTCCTCAAACACCATTTATAAATCTTGTGTAAATACTGTTTTTTCGTTAATCGCATATAGAATGGAACCTTGATTCATAATAAGGACTTTGTATGTGCAGTCTACACAAGTTCCGCACAAGCTTTCTCATCTGTTAAATTTATTATAACATGCTCCGTTTTAAGTATATGTTGTATAGCTGCTTTGCTATATCCATCTGCATAGCTGCTTTGCTATATCCATTTTTATCCATCTGTACCTGTGGACCTATTTCTGGGACCTAAATGTGACTGCTTCAGCCAGACTCCGTTAGCACTGTATTTAAATAAATGGTTTGTGACTCATGTAATATACCGTTGAAAACTCCTCCAATTAAAAACTATCAATCAAAAGACCTGGTATGTTTGTTAAAATGTGTGCGATGATCTGAATATGACAGTGTGTGGATAAAACCATTGAAATATTTTGGTACATTAACCTTGGTAAAGCACTTTGCATACTGTACGGCATAATTATGGAGCCAGGCTAATGTTGAATGTCTCACAAAATTATGCCATGCTCCTGCAAAATTGCATATCAAATCAGTCTAGACGTGCTTAATTACATGTTTCTGGCTTGGTTTTAAATGATCTTAATTCAGTTGACACAGTATTAGGGTAAATCGTGTCAGGGTAAAACTGAACTCCAAACAAGTAGTCCATACGAGCGCTGTAGGCTCCATCATTAGGAGATGGAATAAAAGCAGCCTTGAATGTGAATTTGTGATGCTGTTGGCTTTTCAAGAATTGGATAAATGAATGCTTGAAATTTTGACAGGATTTAGTTTTCCTTGATTTTCTCTTAGGAAATGAACAAAGGGTAAACATGCATTTAAAATATCATTACAAATGGCCTTAAAAATTTGATGACTCAAAATATTCCAGCTTTTGATCTTTAAATAATTTGGGGGGAAAGTACATAAATCTACCCTGCCATTATGGGTTCTTTTGTGTAGATCAGTGAAAAAAAAAAAAAAAAATCAACCCACCTTATTGACGCTGTAAACAGTCCCGTGAATGGACAGAAGAGAGAGAGATAACCCATATTTCATTTCTGCATGGCGTCTCAAGCCCCTTCCCAGTTGCCCCCGTCTGTAAAACATGATCTGTGGTCCCATAATTTCCATTGCTAGCTCTTTTAACAAACAGTTAAAACCCAAACAGCTTTCTCCCCCCACCCTCTTGAGCGTGTGGCCAGATTGTGAGGCACCTGTCATGCCCTGATGTTATGCAGTCTGGGATGCCCGCCGGTCTCTCCCCTCTCAGATGTGCAGCCGCTGTGCCTGAAGCTTATAAATCCACTGGCGTCCAGCAGGACTCAGCAGCAGCACGCTGACCGCAGCGGACTCCAAGTCTCAAAGTTGGGTAAGTCGCTGGAATAAGGCATTTCATAATATTGCAACATTGCATCATTATCATTTGCAGTCGACGATTTCCGCAACATTTGAATTTGGACCCCTTTCTAATTTAGTTTCCATTTTGCACGTCGCCAGCTGCTTGCATGATGCTTGCTGTTGTTAGCCACTGATTGAAACTGAAGGGAAACACATGGTTCATTAAAGCTTATTTGTAAACTCAGAAACGTTTCCGTTAACGGTAAGTGTACAAACTAGCATGATGAAGTTAATTTATACCGTTTCAAGCTGATATCCTTGGTGATCTAAATCCATAGGCTCCATTAATATGAAGCAGAATGCGTGTACGTTGCACTGAATAAGATGTTTTCAAGGAAAATAAAAACACATAGCCATAGCATGACCTAAAAGCTTTGGGTTGGTTTTAATGTTATTTTGAACTTTAAAAGTTTAAACTTGTTTGTGTATGTACTATATGTGTGTATGAACGTGCAAAAATAACAAACCAAATATCACATTCAGTGCCTCCAAACAGAAATCCAGCAGAAGTACTCTATCCTCTAGCTTCCATGAACTATAAATTCAAATAATTGATATAGCTAATGATATTGGATCTGTTGTTCAAATTGTGATTATAAGTGACCGGGCCTGATTTGATCCCGGTTTTATCACTGTTGTAGCATAATAAAATGCTATTTGTCATGACCTTTGTTTATAACAAGTTGAAGATTTGGTGGAAAGTTGCCATGTGTGTCTGCCAGCTACATGCAATCTTGTTCTTCACTCCAAAAAGCTTCAAGTACAGCAAATATAAATAAATAGTTGCTACTCATTTCTATGGAGAGTTAACTAAAATTAATCTGATGAGGTAAAACTGGCTTTGGTGGACCAGCTGAGTTCTAATATTTAGATACAACATATGAATGTAATATTATACATAGGATTGATAAATAAGATTTGAATTATATCAATTAGTTGTATTCTGTCTGGATTTCATTCCACGGTACTCTTGAAGCACATTACCATGTGTATTAATCTCAGGACTATGAATTTATCAATGACCATTATTGACTGATGTACTATTTTTTGCAAAGTACTAGTTTCAGTTAATTAATTCTTCCTTGATGAACAATCGTCCTGTCATTGATATTTTCTTTCATAGGTGTTCCAAAGAGATTAGTTTCTTTCCTCTTTCATTTTTCCATGCACCTTCACTATTTATTTATTTATTTTTTACAAGTCTTGAGCGCGTACAATAAAAACATATGGATGAACAGTGGCTCTACTTCACTCATGTAGCATCAAAACACTAGATGATGGTGATAGTTTACTCCATTCCATTCAGAAACATATCAGTTCTTTGTTATGGAACAAGAGGGCATGACTGCCACCTCAATGCGTAACAAAGAATTTAAAGAATGACTTTTACCAATTCATTGTCATATTTCAACTTCGCAGGGTGCTTGCTGCATAGGGATGATGGAGCGAGGAAATCACATCAACATCGCAATGATCGAAGATACCGGCACCAATGGGATGACCAGGTCAAAGGTCATCACAAGCATGGACCAGGCCAAGCAGCCGTGTGGCTCCACTGTGAGCTTCCATAACATTCAGTACAAAGTGCAACTGAAGACTGGGCTCTTCTGCAAAAGGAAAACCACTCCCAGGGAAATACTGGTGGACCTCAAGTTAGTTGTACATCCGTCTGTATCTGTATTTCTGTCCGTCTGCAGGCACATACACAGAAATGTCGCCACTGTTAATTCAAAACAGTTGAGATCCTTAATTATGGAAATCAACATTTACACAGAGATCCATTAATATTTCAATCATCTGTTTGTTTTCCCCGCTGATTCACTCATAGAGTTCAGTGGGAGAACCATCTTAGCTCTGTTGCAGCAGCATGATAATTCAAGAGTATTATTATTAGTTTTTTAAATTAGTATTAATAGTCCAGACTGTTGCTTATCATACAAAAGATAACGTTTAAATGCTTGGATGAAAATCTGGATCATAGAATATGAGTCTGGTGAGGTTTGCAGACAAAAAGAAGCACATTGCAATTTGCAAATAACATATGATGAATTATTAATTGGTAAGCTTAATCTTTCCAAACACTTTGAACCCCTAAAATGTTAGGAGGCATGTCAAAATGGCTATTGCCCTTTATTTTCTTTCAATATAGCCATGGTAGCCTTTCTTATGGAAAGTATTAGAGCATGGTATACACAACGCAGACCATAATGGACAATAGTGAATGGACCATTAAACTGGTTTCCTTCTGATGGTATTAAATACACCTGACATTTCCCATGGAGGAATGCATAATTTCACACAAGTTTTTGGGCCATTTCCCGCCTTAGTGTTAATTATATGATATTAAGCATGGTTTCTTGCATATAATCTCTCTGATACACTAAAGAGCAGGCTGCCAGGAAATCGAATTAAACACTGTCACGTGATCCACTACAGGGCTTTTATTCAGCCTTTTAATTCTGTTTTATTTCACAGAGTTTTTTGATGCTGTTGTGTAACCGCCCTCACTGAAATCAAAGAATTCGCCATTGAGCTTTTTACACAAAAGTATTGACTGATTATAGATTGATTAAAAATACTTAAAGATGTGTGTGACATCTATTATTATTATAAATTCACTTTTTTCATTGATGATGTAGGAGATAAATCTAAATACAGTAGGATAGGGAAAATGTTGGAAACCAAGTGTACAATACACTCTTAGAAATAAGGGTTCCAAAAGGGTTCTACCTATAACCTTTTGACTGCAAAGAACCATTTTCTCTTGGAAAATTTCCAGAGGGGTTCTTTTGAGGGGAAATGGTTATATCAAGAACCCTTTTGATTTAAAGAACTATTTTTGAAAGAAAGAGTTCCTGAAGGAACCTTTTGAAAGGAAAAATACTCCTTTTATATTTGTCTGCTAACTTTGATTTGATGCTAAACACAGCTATAGTTAATTAACCACAAATTAACAGCACCTTTATTAATGACATTTGTGTCAAGACTAAATGGCAGGTTGATTAACTCCATAACATGATGGAGTATGTTTCATGTAGAAGAAGTAGCAAACAATATCTCTCAAGCAGTTGTATTAAATTTGACTGTAATCAGTAATGAGAGAAAGGAAAGTGTGGTGGTGATAAGAACCAACATCTAAAAGATTTAAACCCATGTTGTTAAGAGCCAACAGAAGGCCTTTTGTGTTAAACAATTGAAGTATCCATGTGAGAAAAACATGGAGA